>CBVK0101271685.1:0-13873 GCA_900067695.1 Picea abies | reverse complement strand
TGATATTCCATTATTTGAAGGACCGATAGATGTAGATGTTGTAGATAAATTGTTGAATTTCCTCGAAGGGTATTTTGGGGTCCATAATTTTTCCGATAGGGAAAAGATCACTTTTTCACTGCTCAAGGCCATTCCCCATGTTAAATTCTAGTGGGATACTTACTCTGAGAAAAGGGTCGTGGAGGAATCTACAATGTTTGTGGTGGCCCCTACATGGGATTCCTTCCTGGACGCCATTAAAGAACAATACTACCCTGTTGAAAGATACGAGGACCAGTACACTAGATGGAGCACCCTACGTCAATAAAGGGACCAGACAATACTAGATTTCACCAATAATTTCCATACCCTATGCACCAAATTGGGTATTAAATACTTTGAGAATCATCTGGTGCTCAAATACAACAATTTTTTTCATAGATACATTCAAACAAAAACAGAGTTTTTGGACATCACTTCATTGGGCACGACTTATAGATACACTGTCAAGATCGAGCACAAATTTAAGAAGAAAAGGAGATATTTTTTATATGCAAACCCCTCATAGTTGAAGCAGGGAAAAGGTAGCCCCAACCAACACAACAAAGGACCAAGTCGAGATGGTTTCCCTCGGGACAACAAATCCAAGCCGCAACATAAGAAGGGAAATGAGAAGACGAAGAAGGAGAAGGGAAAATGGTGTGAGTACCATAAAATCTCTTGGCACAACACCAAATAATGTCGCTCCAAGAAGTCCCTCATTGCCGAATTGAAGGCTTCTGATTCAAAGGTCGATTCTAATTCCAAATCAAATACTAAAGGAGGGAAGTTGATTATCGATGTTGAACCCAATGCCAATGTCGCTATCACCAAAGTCTGACTAAGCGAACTAGAAGAACCAGAGGAAGGGGAATGCCTCTTTCACTCGCAAAAATGGTGTGAGTACCATAAAATCCCTTCGCACAACACTGAAGAATGTCTCTCTAAGAAGTCACTCGTGGTCAAGCTTAATGCTTCTGAGTCAAAGGTCGATTATGATTCTGAATCAAATCCTAAAGGAGGGAAGTGGATTATCGATGTTGAACCCAATGCCACTATCACTACAACCAAAGTCTAGCCAAGTGAACCAAAAGAACCAGAGGAAGGGGAACGCCTATTTCACTCATAGATGTGGGTAAAGGGGGCTCCACTTCATTTCATTGTCAATAGAGATAGTCAAAAGAACATGTTTTTAGAAGAGGTCATCAAGTGGCTATACCTTCCAATGACACCACACCCACAGCCATACACCATCTATTGGCTTCGCCAAGGACGAGATCTCTATGTCAGACAATAGTGTCATCTTCCCTATGACATCAAGCTTTTCAAAGATGAGGTATTGTGTGATATTTCTCCCCTTGAAGTTTGTGATGTTCTTTTAGAAACCATATTTGTGGAAGCGTCATGTTGTGTATGAGTCTAAACCCTGAAGTGTTATTATTACTTTGGGTAGAAAATTATAGAGGATACCAGAGGTAGCGCCACCTATTTCTATTTCTTAAATATCTGTTAAGAAATGCAGTAAGGTCATATCATAGACCAAGAAGTTCAATTTCTTTGTGATCTGTGCTCATAGTAAGCAAAAGGTCTCCACCACATCTGTGGCCTCTACATAGAGCCTCTCTTTGCAGCAAAAGAAAGTGGACGGGATCATGGAATAATACATAGATATATTCTCCTCACCTACAGAGGTACCGACACACTGCCAAGTCAAGCATCAAATTGATCTGACCCCTGACGCACCTCTACCTAATGGACTAGTCTATCATCGCTTGCTAATGGAAAATGAAAAAATCAAGCGTTAGATCCAAGAGCTTCTTCAAAAGGGGCACATCATACCCAGCTCCTCCCCTTATTGAATCCTGATTGTACTGGTGGAGAAGAAGGACGAGACTTGGTGAATCTTCATTGATTACAAAGACTTAAACAAAATCACAATCAGGAACTGATACCCCATTCGCAGGATTGATGACCTTCTTGACCAACTCAAGGGTGAAAAGTTCTACAACAAGATTGACCTAAAATCTGGCTACCACCAAGTTCCAATCGAACCAACTGATGGATGGAACACAATATTGAAATATAAGGAAGGTCTCTTCGAATGGTTAGTGATGCCCTTTGGATTAACAAATGCACCAACCACTTTCATGAGGTTGATGGACCAACTCCTTTGTGGTGGTATATTTGGATGACATCCTCATCTTCAGCAGAACATGGGAGGAGTACATGCGACATATTCAACATGTTTTGAGCACTCTTAGAAACACAAGCTATATGCCAATTTGGAATAATTCTCTTTTGGCATGAACAAGGTCGAACACTTGGGCTACATTGTTGATGAGAATGGGGTACATGTTGATCCAACTAAGATCCAAGTAATGCATGAATGGCCAACCCTGAACACACTGACTGAGATTCGGAGCTTCAGAGATTCTTGGGACTATCCAACTTCTACTGACGGTTCTTGTAGGGATTCTCCCATATTGCATGGGACCTCATCCAGGTGACCAAGGGTGGTGGTAGGGAAAATTTTGTGTGGGTGAAGAAACAACAACGAACATTGGATGATCTGAAGCATCACTTGTGCTCAACTCCAATACTCTCCTTTCTCGATTTGTAGCAACCATTCAATATTGTCACTGATGCATATGACTATGTTGTGGGCACATTTCTCACTCAACACGATCATCTGATGGCATAACATAGTGAAACTCTCAGATACTGTTTGAAAATACCCTACCCATGAAAAGGAAATGTATTCCATTAGACAAGCATGTTGTAAATGGAAACATTGCATTATGGGAAAAGAGACGATCATCCACACTGATCACAAGCCTCTGCTTCTTATATAGACACATGGGAAATTTCATAAAGACTGCCATCAGAAGTGGTCCACCTACCTGCAGAAGCTCAATCTCAACATCAAGTATAAGAAATGTATCTCAATTCGTGTTTTTGACTGCCTTATTCAACCTTCTATTGTTGCACTCACCACTATGCTCCATTCCTGTGGACATGAAGAATCTGAGTGGCCCCAACTTTATCAGGAAGATCCAGACTTCGTCACCACCTATCAGCTATTGGGTACAGGCACAAATGTCACTAATTTTCACATTCATGATGGACTCTTATGCCACCTGGGTCATCTATGTGTTCCTACAAAAGATCATGCAAAGTTGATTTGGGAATCCCATTATAGTCAAATGGCAGGACATTTTGGTGTGGATAAAACTATGGTCGTTCTTCAGAAACATTTTTATTGGCCAAAACTTCGACAAGATGTCAGTAAGTATATCAGATCCTGCACTTTCTATTCAATTTCCAATTCAACCATAAAGAAACAAGGCTTATACAACCCTCTTCCTACTCTTGAGAAGCCTTGGGAATCCATCTCAATGGATTACATGTTGGGCCTTCCATCCACAAAGCAAGGAAATGACTATGGATTTGTGGTCGTTAATCGGTTTTCAAAGATGGCCATCGTCATAGCCTGCAAGAAAAATATCACAGCGACATATACTACCAAGCTCTTCTTCGAACGAGTGTGGCTCTACTTTGGGATACCATAGACCATCATCTTCGACTGGGACATCAGGTTCCTCAACACATTTTGGTCGAGTCTCTGGTCACTATTGGACACCAAACTCTCAACACATTTTGGTCGAGTCTCTGGTCACTATTGGACACCAAACTCACAAAATCCACTTCTTTCCACCCCCAAACAGACGCTCAAACAAAGGTCGTCTTACAGATGATTGTAAAAATCCTATGCATGTATAATTCTAAGAATTCCCGTACATGGGACTAGAGTCTCCCCTATGTTCATCACAGTTACAAGAGGGCTCTCCATAGCTCCACCAACCATAGCCCATTTCAGGTGGGTCTGAGATTTCAACCCTTGGGACCCATTGATGTTGCACTTCCTCTTGACACCACATAGAAACAATATTCCCATGATCAGTCTGTTATCGACAAAGCCACCATATTCATTAAGTAGATTCAACACATCCACCAATAGGTCCAGGAGATTTTGCAGAAATCCAGATTCAACACATCCACCAATAGGTCCAGGAGATTTTGCAGAAATCCAATACTAAGTACAAGCAACACCATGATCAACACAGGTTACCACACAAGTTTCAAGTTCGCGACAAAGTCTAGTTACATTTGCAGAAGGAGCATATTTTCGGGCCCCATTGGAAACTTTGAACACTTTGTTATGGCCCTTACACTATCACCAAGGCTATCGGTAGCAATGCTTTTGATATCAACACTCCACCCTTACTTGGCCTGCATTGAGTGTTCAATGTGGAACTCCTTCAACCATATTGTCCACTATTATTGGACACCGAAGATATCGTAGAACAACTGAAACCAACAGAGCTTAGCCATGACTTCATGGAACAAGTATCCATTGATCAGATAGTGGACACAAAGGTCAAGAGCACTTGATAACAGAGGATCCAACTTTATTGGGTTGTCAAGGCAGGGAAACGCCTACACCAAGGCAAGTGGCTCACCTGGGGACAAATCCAACAGAAGTTTCCTCACCCGATGGGGGAAATCAACGCAATGAATGCCATTGCTTCATAAGGGGGGAGAATTTATCCAGGTGGATATTGGTGGCCACCCACCTATTCCAACTGGCTCCTCTGATTTGTTTTTGTTCAACACATTTTTCCGTACTTCTTTGTAATTGTGGGTTCTACACTTTTGGGGTTGTCTAAAGCCCCACACATCCTCCAGGTGGATAGTGGTGGCCTCCCATCTATTCCAACTCGCTTAATTTGTATTTTCTCATGTCAACACATCTTTTTGTACTTCCAGGGCTGTTTTGGAGGCCTAAACAATGTTTTTTTTTTCTCTCCACAATCAAACTGTAGATAGAGTCAGAGTTTGATGATTAGATATGTACTTCTCTGAAAAACCTTTCCAACAGGCTATCACATGCCTAAAACAAGGGTTGTATGCAAAATTTACGACCCTAGGAAATTGAGTTACCAACTTACACCAACTAACCCATAGGGGGCCTACATGAATTTTGGCGTTTCACCTTCTAGGGTTAAGTTTTTGGATGTCTAGGGTTTAAGCATCCATGAGTAATATAAAAAATGCCTCTGGAGCCTCATTATAATCCATTCTACTCAGACGGATGGACGTAACAACCACATCTCTTCTCAAAGATATCTACCACCATTCGAGCAAGTGTTTCATTTCTACAGTTTTACAATTTCAGCCTATTTCATTATTCAATAGAAGATATTGTTCATAGGATATTTGTGTTATTCTACATATCTCTGTCTTCATTTTATTTAGTCTGTTAATTAGTTTGTTCTGCTTCTAAATCCATATCAATGTTTGACCATGTTTGTGTATGGTTGGCAGAGCATGGTTAAATTTGGTCGACTACTTTTAACTATAGTTGACTATGCTTAACTATGTTGACTATAGTTAACCATGTTGAGTATACTTAACCATGGTTGACTTTGGTTGACCATGCATAGTAATGGTTTACCATGGTTATCTTTGTATGACCATGTTTGACTATGGTAGGCTTTAGTTGAATATATTTTACTATGGTTGATTATGGGGGAATGTGTTTGACAATGGTTGATTTGAATTGACTATGCCTAACATTGGTTGATAATGGTTGAAAATGTTTTACTATGTATGACCATGTTTGACTATGATTGGCCTTAGTTTACTTAGGTAGAGGATGGTTGAATTTCATTGACCATTTTTTACTATGGTTGATTATGGTTAACGATGTTGACTATAGTTAACCATGGTTACTATGGTTGACTATGGTTTACTATGGTTTTCTTCGACGAATGATGGATGTTTTTGGTTGAATTTGGTTTTACTATGGTTGACCATGGTTGTATATGGTTGAACATGGTAGACCACAAATAATCAAGGTTAACTATGGATGACTATGGTTGACAATGAGTGATGTTTCCTAATGAATATGTGGCATAACGATCCTCATATTCTTTGACCTATCTTGAACTATTATGTTCCTCAATGGTTATGTCATGTTGCAATGTTCATTAAGGGTTTTTTCACCTTGAAACATCATAAAGGGTTATGTTCCTATGCAATTTTCGTAAATAGTCATGATGCATTGTGATCTTCATCTTGGTTAGCTTATATGGAATTTCTATGTTTCTTGATGGCTATTTAACATTATGAAATTTATCAAGGGTTTTGTCACATTTTTTATGTTTTTTAATGGTTATGTCACATTGTGAGGCTCATTATGGTGGACTTATGTCGAATTGTAGTGTTTTCAAAGGGTTATGTCACATTGCAACAAGAAATGATATGTTGCATTGTTATTTTCTTGAATGGTTATGTCACAGTGCGATGTTTCCCAAGGGTTAGGTTAGATTGTGAAGTTCCTCGATGGTTATTTCATATTGTGATGTTGATCATGGTTGAATTCTGTTAACCATGGTTTCCTTTAGTTGGCTATGGTTCACTATGTTTGACTATGGTTCACTATAGTTGACCATGGTAGTTATGGTTAGCCATTGTTCACTATGGTTGACCATGTTGATTATGTTTAACCATGGTTTACTATGGTAATGTTGGATTGTGACATTCATCTTTCTCGACTTATGTTGACTTGCTACATTGCTTAATGGTTTTGTCACATTGGAGTATCCAACATGGGTTATGTTGGATTGTGATGTTCCTTAACGATTATATCACATTGCAACATATTTTGTTGTTGACTTATGTTGAATTGCAACATTCCTCAACAATTAGGGCACATTGTGATGTTCATCAAGGGTTATGTTACCTTGTGACATTCCTTAAGGGTTATATTTTAGTGTAGTGTTCCTAAATTGTGATGATTCATTGTGATATTCATATTAGTCAGCTTATATGGAATTGCTATGTTCCTCAATGATTATGTCACATTGTGAGATTCATCAAGGGTTATGTCACATTTGTGATGTTCCTTGATGGTTTTTTCATATTGTTATGTTCATTTTGGTGGAATTATATCAAATCACAATGTCCATAAAGGGTTTTATCACATTGCAACATCCATGAAAGAATTTTTGATTAGATGTACCTCAATAGTTATGTAGCATTTTGACTTTCTTCTTTTTTGACGTATGTTAAATTGTTATTTTTGTCAACGGTTATGTCACAATGGAATGTTCCCAAAGGGTTAGGCTAGATTGTGATGTTCCTCAATGATTATTTTGTATTGTGATGTTTATCATGGTTAATTTATGTTAATCACGATGTTCTTTAGTTGACCATTGTATACTATGGTTGGCCTTCATTTACTATGCTGGACCATTGTCAACTATGCTTGACTATGGTAGTTGACTTTGGTTGAATATGACTAACTTTAGCACGCCATGGTGGACATTAGTTGAATATGACTGGCTTTAGTAGACCATAGTTGTTCTTATTTAACTATGGTTGACAATGTTGATTTTGTTTAACCATGGTTTACTTTGGTAATATTGGATTGGAATGTTAGTGAATGATTATGTCACAATGTGATGTTCCTCAAGAGTTAGGTAGGATTGTCACATCCTCAATGGTTGTTTCATAATGTGATGTTTATTATGGTTAAATTTTGTTAACCATGGTTGTTTTTAGTTGGCCATGGTTCACTATGGTTGAATTTGGTTAATTATGGTCGACCATGTTGATAATGGTTAGCCATGGTTCACTATGGTTAACCATGCTAATAATGTTTATCCATGGTCTAGTATGGTAATATTTCATTACGATGTCCATATTGGTTGACTTATGTTGACTTGCTACATTCCTTAATGCTTGGTCACATTGTAATGTCTAACAAAGGTTATGTCACATTGTGATGTTCCTCAAGCATTATGTTGGATTGTGATGTTCTCCAATGATTATGTCACATTGTGATGTATATCTTGATTTTCTTATGTCAAGTTGGAATATTCATAAATGGTTACATCACATCGTGATGTTCATCAAGGGTTATGTCACCTCATGACATTCCTTAAGGGTTATGTTTTAGTATGGCGTTTTTAAATGGTCATGATGCATTTTGATAGTCATCTTAGTCATTTTATATGAAATTTCTATGCTCTTCACATATGTTATGCTCTAGAATGGTTTTATTACATTATGACATTCATCATGGTGCACCTCCATCAAATTGCAGTGTTTCTAAAGGTTCGATATATTGTGATGTTCATGAAAGGATATGTTGGATTTTGATGTTTCTCAATGGTTATGTAGCATCATGATATTCTTCTTGGTTAACTTATGTCAAATTGTTATATTCCTTAATGGTTATGCTGCAATGCAATGCTCGTGAAGGGTTGGGTTAGATTGTGGCATTCCTCAATGGCTATTTCAAATTATTGTGTTTATCATGCTTAAATTATGTTAACCATGGTTGTATTTATTTGGCCATGGTTGAATATTGTTATAAACTTAATTTCCACCCTAGAGGGTGAAAAAGGAACACAAAAAAAGATGAAAGCCAAGACACATCTCTAGCTCAAGATTTACACAATTTTTGAGGGGTGTCATTGGTCATCTATGGGACAAATAGTGACACATCACTTATCATCATTTCACAAAAAGTGACACACTCTATAAGATTCTATATTCACATAGTTTTGAAGAGGAAAAAAAGGGATTAGTTGGTTCCTCATAGCATGAGAATTGGAACTCACGTCGATTGAGTCTCCATTGGTTTCTAAAAGATCTAGAAGATCTCTCAACCCTCTTCCAAGACTCTATATAAAGAATATAAATATTGAGCATTAGGAGAACAATCATTTACAGAGCTTTGCTGCCAAAATTTAGAGGTGCTTCTCCATCTACATCAGCTATAGTCAAGTTTCGTAGCTTGTTTGAGGAGTTGAAGAGGAGCAAGGAGAAACCAGAAAGAGGAGTGCATCTACACTAAGAAGTAATTGTATTGATGTGATTCTATAATTTAAATTAATAAATAATTGGTAGTACCCTATGAATGTCTATATTTCATGCATGAATGTTGAAATTTTATTTATTTTATCATAGATTAGGTTAGAAATAAGCTAGAGATAAGATTCTAACACTAGGAAGAGAAGTATAATAGTATTTTTTTGTCTCTTGTGCACAGGAAGAAGGTTGTAGGAGTTAGAGATGGAACTTTAGGACAATAACAACCAAGACATATGAGGAAAACCTTTATGAAAATGTATGCCATTCAACCATTTCTTAGTTTATATGTGAATCTATTTTCTTGAGCCTAAAGTATAGCCATAGAAGTCCAGTCCATTGTCTTTCTAGAATAAGTAGGAAGAATCTAGGGAGATATTACTATCCACCCTTGATATTTTCTCCACAACAGAGATGAAAACTCCACTCGGGAATAATATTTTATTTTTCTCTAGTTCATAATCCCTTTCCTATTATCCTCTGTTTTGATTTGGTTTTTCTCTTCCCTGGTACTCCCTCAAGAGTTGGATCCCTCGGATCTGACTAGATATGAGACAAATCTCTCTTTTTTTTAAATTATTGAGGGTGTCTCTTGTTACACTACTAGTGACAAGCGATGAGTCACATGTTGTAGGTTACCTGGCCTGCAACACCCCTTGTAACGTCAAAAAATTGCAAAGTTCTAAGATTTCTTTGGTTAGATATGATTTGTATAGTCTTAGGGATATGTGATTAGTCTCTACCTTTGGATATTGTCTTTGGATGAATCCTTTATCATTCCTTTTGTCTTGAATTTAAGTTTTAAGTGCATTTGTGTGGCTTGCTTGGATCTCTTGTTTATAATTGTTTCATGTCTAGTGATTCGCTAAAGTTGGGTAGTACAACAAACATGTTTAATTAGATCTAGTACTATCCTGTATTGATTACATTTTGTTTTTTTATCCTCTTCTGATTGATCTTCATTACTAGATCTACTTTCATAGGTAATTTTCGGGTCGATATTCTTGAAGAGACATTGGAGTGGGATTTTTAACATCAATACCAATTTTCTACACTCCTTGCTTGTTGATTTGTTTTTTTTCTATTTGCAGATTGTCTTCTTTTTTAGATTAAGAAACCCTCAGCATCATATTTGGAAAAATAAAAAATACATATATTTGCATTCTTACAAGATTTCAAAGCCTTAAGTACAAGATACATTGGTAAAGTGTTTGGTTCGAGATCTTCTCAAAAGTTTGGATCTAATTTGTTTTGTATAGTTTCTTGGTGTTTGAGAGATTTCATTGTGAAGCTTACAAAGAAAAATGTATTTTTTTCCTCTCGTAGTTAGAATTCATTGAATTGAACAATTTCAATGACATCCTTGCATTTTTTCGGTTGGGCTAAGAGTCGAGAACACCATAAATTTTTCATCTATATTCCCTTAGACATAAACAATATCCATAAGAAAACATTCATAAACTAAAATCAATTAGATTATTTTCTTTGCTAGTGAACCAACATTAGATAGGTTTAGGGCCTTGGAATAGGATTGGAAAGTGAACTCTACAAGGCCATCAAAAGGAAACCTAGTAGCCATTAAATAGTGTAAAACCCATTCTTTCAACCAATGTGTTGGGAAGCTCCTCTAACATAGGATTAAAGCACGAGGTCACATTGGGGTAAGTACGTAGATTACCCCTCTCTATTTTTTCGGTCTTTATGATATCGCTTTGGTTACTATGTATATAGGGTTTCATTGATGCCAAATGTTGGCATAATTTCATGCTTGTGCGCGCCATTCTTATTTATGGGGAATTTAGACCCAGGGTTTGTCCAGAGTCGACCAAAAAAACCTTAAAGCATTGACATATTTGTCTTCAGCCTAGGCTGAAAAAGGTCTCACTTGAGACACAATCAGGATCATAGAGACCATTTGGTTTTGTGACATGGATGAAGGGAGAAATATACAAGGATTCATTTGGAATAACATTCATGCACTCCATTGATATCAACTTAATATTAGTCAATAAGTAAAACAATACACACACATATCCAAATAACACATGAATTACACATGATAGATCAAAACTAGTATAGCTTTATTATTCCTTCCACTCCATAGAACACACACATAAATTAAGTAGACTATATTCAACAACAACAGAGTATCATGTCCTCTTTAGATAATTCCCTGGACTTACAACATACCACGCCATGCACATCCTTATAAACCTCAGATATATGATTGACTCATAATTATATTCAAAACCATTACCACATTACAAAGGCTCAGAGTGAGCTTGACACACACCACTCAATGGATCTTCTACGTGAGTGTCTAACTCTTTCACCATCTAACTCTATTTATGATTTCTCTCCTTCCTTTTATATATTTCTCTGCTTGATAGTTCTATCACTTTTTGCTCTTCTCCGTTCGCTGTACTGAAAAACTGCCTCATATTCTTCTGGCACCTACCTATAGTCTACATAGCCTTATGGAATAATGGAAATATTAACTTCCTCGGTAGCTCACATTTTTTCATCTCCATGTTCCCTTGTCTCGTTGGCCTTAATCATGCAAGAAGATTTCCAGATAATTCCTTTCTTTATTCTGGCGTGCTACTTCTTGATTTATGAGACTACTAATGAAACTTGGACCAATGCATATATTTCCTATCTTGTATTTGGCGTGCAATATCAAAACTTGATCTATTGCGCACTTCTTGTTATTCTCCGCACATTAACTTAGGCACACACAAAACTCTAATGGGCACATACAAAATTTGGAAGAAGCACACACAAAACTTGGAATGAGTACCAACAACATTTTTTTGGTGTGTGTGTGTGAAATTAACCCAAAATTTTGGGTGC
This sequence comes from Picea abies, assembly GCA_900067695.1. Classification (NCBI taxonomy): domain Eukaryota; kingdom Viridiplantae; phylum Streptophyta; class Pinopsida; order Pinales; family Pinaceae; genus Picea; species Picea abies. Next base: position 2,062 of record CBVK0101271685.1, on the reverse strand, counting down.
CAATAGGCCCCTAATACTATTACTTAGCTCGTCCTCAAGCCAACAAGTTCATGGAATTACCACCGTAACTACTAGGACAATCCTTCTGAGTTCCTGCAAGAACTCCTTAGAGAGAAGCTTGGGCTCATTAATGTATCCTTGGAGATCCTATGTGAGATGAACAATGGCCTTGACTTCAATTGTTGTGGCCTGAAAAGCTGTTAGGTCGGTTGTAGTAATTTTTTCAATGAGAGGGTCAGCGACAGCCTGCACGTCAAAAAGTCATGTAAACAAGAACAAGGCCTTATCGACCACATAAGTGATCACCTCATACATACTCTGCTGCTCAACACGAGTCGCAGTGATCTTTTTTGTTTTTGCTGGAATTGCTAGCATTGCAACGGTGTGCTCCACAAAAAGAAAATAGGCTTGATCTCTCTTTTGTTGGTTGACATCTGCCTTTGCCGCGCAAACTCAATCATGGATAGAAGTTAGTTCATGAGGATATTAGAAGTGGTCCCACAAATTAAATATTTTATTTACCAACACGAAAAACACCTCGGCGCGATTTTGTCCATCTAGGATGGTTTCTTTGGAATGAGAAATCTTCCTTTGTAGTTTTGTCTCCTCCAACGGTACCTTTTGAATCCATGAACACATTTCAAGATTATTAAATTGTAGGATATGAATGCGCTCGATGACTGCTTGTCAAGTGGAATCACGGTTGGAATTTTATATTTATTTTACTTGTCAAGTGAAATTTTGATGACGGTCATTTGTTTTTCATGGGTTTCATTTTAGTTTTACCTCAAATTCATGAGTGTCAAATTGTTTATGAGTAAATGAATATTCAATTAACTATTAACAATTTATGTGAACTAGGATTATGAATTAATGTGTGAAATTAATTAAATTTTGTTTATTATTATATTTAATCCTCCAACAAACCTTTACCCAACTCCTCTTTAGTGTGAGGCCACCTAAAATTTATGACGGCTTGAAAGTCAAATTCCAGGCCTGGGTGGAATCTCTTATTGAACCTGTTCATGTTCATACAACTAGAAGAGGGCTCGTTAAGAGCAGTGACCATATCAGTGTGACTTTAGAGGACGACAACATATTGGCCCCGAGTATCGATATAAGCAGCCATTTTCACTATGTGTAAGCCCTGTAAATTTTCTCTAGTCGCTTCAATGTCCTGACGTGTGCAATATTCTTATTGTAATTTGGATCTTCTAGCGACAGGCCTAGAGGCTTCTTGGTCATATTGAATGCGTATTTGGGCCTGGTCATGAGCGAACGTTTGGTGGTGTTCCCCTAGTTCGTGCATCATAGTAGAGATATAGATTTGGATTTCAGATGTAGGGACTTGTGACAAGTCAAGTTTTTTTCTGGCCAAGGTCGAGGGGATGACGATGAGGGTGTCGGTGCTTAGTACTATGCGTGGATTGACTCCAGGAGCATCGATATCTTGATTTGGTGGGGGTGGAGATGAAGATTTGGAAGGGAGGTCAGAGCCGATTGTTGGTGCAGAGTATCCACCTTTCGCATCGTATTGTTTTGAAAGATATGTTGTTTATCCAACTTCGCATGAATTTCCCTCATCAACTTTGCTACTTGCCGATTCAGAGTGGGGGAATCAATCTCTGTTTTCTTTTGGGAGGCGATTTGCCAGAGTTTGGATTGGGCCGAGGGCAGGGTAACCTCTTCTTCAACAAGGGTCGCCCTGGGTGGAGGTTAGAATTCTCTTTCTGAGGCAGAGTCAATGTCAATATGAGTTACAACCTGAGTTTTGGTCGCTCATTTTCACTTTTTAGCGGCTGTGGTGTTGGCATTAGATCCACTAGTGCTCTGGTTGTGTTCAACTGAATTAGGAGAGTCTCTATCTCTGGACGGGTCTGTGTTGTCACGATTTGAGGAAGCAGTGGTGGCCCTATTTTGCTCCTGAAAATTATTTGTCCTTATCTCAAATTCATATTGCAACTCGAATTCATATTGCAACTCGAGAGATATTGTCCTGACCATATCTCTGCGAAAATGTTATATATATATATATATATATATATATATATATATATATATA
>CBVK0101271684.1:0-13346 GCA_900067695.1 Picea abies | reverse complement strand
TTCTTCATTTAAATCTCCATTTAGAAAAGCTGACTTGACATCCATTTGATAGTGCTTGCATGATGATGATTAGGAGGCCCATGCTCGATCAACCGAAAGAAGCACACTAACAGTACGGAACACTGTTCCTACTTCGACTAATTAACACTGAACGGGACGAAACAATGTGGTTACTATTCCACCTAACGGTAATGGGAATGGTAGTCACCTGGAAAGAGTGAAAGAACGAAGAAATTTGATATGCTCATTTATAATGACAGTTACCGCAAGGGACAGAGCCTTAGTAGACCTTCGGCTATGGGTTATGCCGCAGTAAGGCAATCGAAGTTTGGGGTTTTCGGGTATTACTGGGGAACCACGCCCAGATAGGAATATTTCACATCCAATAGTCGTTATTAGGTCCCCGTTTGGCCCTACCCTTTGTCCAACGATTGTTGCCTAACCCTTGCTCCATTTAATAAACGTTTAGTCTACTACTATACATATATATTTTGATAATTAACCCATAACTATACATATATATTTGATAATGAATGGAGACGTGTATCCATTGTGGCCGTTCACAAAATTATGCCCACAAATAATTAGAAAGAAAACGTAATTGTCCGGGGGTTTTGGATTTTATATTCATTGAATTTAAAGGTAAAAAATCCAGAGAACGATTTCCAAAATATGCAATGAAAATCATATCCTTTCTCTAATATCTTATCAAAAACTGAAATATATTTTGATCACATTAGGCAGAAAACACCAAGTATGATTCCCGATTTGATGAACGAATGTGAACTGCAGCAATAAGAAATATGCACGAATTTATTAATGAGAAAACAGAGCCAAAGATAACTGTAGCAAACCTCCAATATAATCTAACAGAATTTAAACCATGTAAAACTTAATTCAAGAATAACGCATGCTGCACAAGGGAGCTCGCTTCAATCCAGGAAAACACATTTCCGGGATGAAATCATCTCCCGCGTCATTGACACATCAACTTAATCGTCTCGCCTATGTGTGAAGGGTCAGCTGGTGAATGAATGAGTCTGCAGCTGTTTTGAACAGCCAACCATTACTAGACAGAGGATAAATACCTTTCGCAGGCATATAATTCGTGAATGACTATACAAGCATATATAATTGTTGATATAAATTCAATATATGCGATGGTGACATGATATGAGAAATGGAAGTGAAAGTTCATTTTGCTTTAATGGGAGAACGGACTTCTAGAGTTACGGAAATTAAGACGATATGGTTGAAGAGGCCTTGAGACCATTACATAGACAGCATTCATATACCCAAAGTTATCAAGCCGCCACAGGCCTGATCATAATCCGACCACCCGAATCATGTGCCATTGGATTCGTATGCGGCATTGGTATATGTGTCTTGTCAAGGAAAAAGCAAGCATGAGTCAAAGGCCACTACCATTAACACCTTCCACTCACCCTATTATCATCACCTTTTATCGCCAAGTCTTATCCAAGGAATGGAATCACTAGTCTTTAATAAAAACGACGAGCCAAACAAGTCCACTCGGACAACATATCACTGAGCACTACCTGGGCACTCATCACATATCATTATTTTATTGGCTGTATGTTGTTTTACTAGCTTTGCAGGAGCATCCTCACTATGATTACAGTTATCTATCCAGTTTTCTTATATTTCATTTTTTCCAACCGTTAAGGTTAAAAGTCAAAGAATATAAACATAAAGTTAAAGTTTGTAAATGGGTAAAGATATTTTTTTATTTTTATTTTTAAATTAAATTGTAACTTTAGAATGTGGTCAATTTATTAAATCACTATAGATTCATCTTAACTCAAAATTTGTGGCTGGAAAGGGATTAAATCTTTTGAAGTAATTTTTCTTCAAGTTTTTTTAATTTAAAAAAATTAGTCTCATCCATGAAATTAAGATGGATGTAAGTATTCTGTGTTCATCAAGGAATGAATTATTTTAATCAAGATCTATGTTAACTATGGATCTATCATGTGTAAAGAAAGATCCAATCTTTGGAGGTGCAAATCTTTTTTCAAATTTTTTCAATTTAAAAAAAACTTATATATATATATATGTGTGTGTGTGTGTGTGTGTGTGTTGAACAACACACACACACACTATATATATATATATATATATATATAGATGTGTTGAACAACACACTAGTTTATAGGTGGCATATAGAGAGAAAGAGAGAGAGAGTTAACACACACACATATATGTCACCTGTCAACTCCTTGTTGAGCACAAAGGGTAATCTCCTTTATGGTTAACACTGGAATGTAGAAAGCACCCATAAGTTATAATGTTGATATAAACATAGTTTATTTAAGGTGGATATTAAATTATTTTATTTATGGAAGGTATTGAAATATTTTTTGTATTAATTATTTTTTAAATCCCACATGTGAACTCCATGTTGAGCATGCAATGAATTACACATCTCCCTTATACTAGTGTGTAATATTGTAAGGTGTTATAGTGTTTTTAGATTAACAGATATTGATCCATTTCTCCATATAATTTATCATTAAAAAACAAATAGTTAAAATTTATTTTTTCTAGTTTATTTAATTATGTCCATATACTTCCCCCTATTGAAATATATGCACTAATCAACCTTTTAATAACAAAATCTAATAAGGAATTCAATATATTGTCGTACTCTCCAAATCAAAGAATGAGATTACTAACTCCTTATTTTTTTGTTTACTATTTCACTTTAACATAATACTATTAAGGATTTACTATGCTCGATTATGAATTTGGAGAGACTATAATTTTGCAAATCCAAACATTTACCATTATTTATTTTTTACATTTTACAATTATGTCATGTCTTAACATGGAGAGAAATAGAAAAAACCATCACAACCATTTAATTTTTATTTTTTTTACTTTTAACAATTTACATGTTTCAAGTTGCTTTGTTTGGTTAAATCTAGGTACATGGCCTATCCTTATTTTTAATACTTTCCATGTCAAGGAATGAACACCAATAAATAAATGTTTGATGAGCTCACAAGGACATTGACAAAACCCACCCTACACATCCCTACCAAAAAATGCATTTTAATAGATGATTTCTCTTGTAAATTCTCAGAACAATGCGAGATCGAAAGGCATTTTAATAAATGATTTCTCTTGTAAATTCTTGTAATATGTGGTTGTTTCAATGGAATCCCCCCTATTAAAATTGATGGATTAATTAGTCTTTTAATTACAAATTCTAATCTTATGGTTAACAATTAAAGATACAAGCATATTCTTAGTCATCATTCCAAATCAAAGAATGAAATTCAATGCTCATAACTTCCTTGTATTTATGAATGCTTCCGTTTCTTTGTTTACTTTTTCACATTTACTTAATATGATTTAAAAATTACTTCTCTAACCATTAATTGACATATTAACTAATTAAGAAGAATTAATATGTATTACTTGGATTAATTCTATGGATACCAGGTGTCGTTTTGGACAACTTTTTATGAATATGAAGCATGTCGTGTGGTGAAGCCACTTCCTGTGTTTCAATTAACGCATGAAACTAACTGGTGGTTAGATGCTAGGTTTGGGTAGCCTTTAGTGGACCGACTCTTGGTATCAAGTACCGTACCAGGGATGATGAATCAAAACCTGTCATCGCGTGAAATTAATTATATGGATACCAGGTGTCATTTTGAATAGATTTTTATGGATGTGAAGCGTCCTTGTGTGGTGATTCCATTTCCTGGGTTTCAATTAACGCATGAAACTAACGGATGGTTACGCTGGATGCGAAGTTTGTGCGGCCTTTCAAATTTAGCCAAGTTTGGGTGGCCTTTCAAATTTCGCCCACGATAGGGGAATAATGTTTAGGGTTATTTAATGACCCCTAGCTATATCCAGGCATTTTATTTTATGGTCCCATGTGGTGTTCCATTTTTAATATGACATTTTAATGTGAAATGCACTTTTTCAATTCACTATCTCGGTTTTAATCAATAATATTGATATTATCATTTTTCTATGTGGTGCACAGGTCATTCTCCAATGTGAAAGTTCAGCAAGATGACTCTGGTCTTGAAAACAAAATAGCACGGTTTGGTCCGGTCCAAAAATTCAGAGTTGTTACTTGGTATCCTACTCAGGAAGGTTGTTTATAAAGTGGATGATCGGGTTCCTCTTAATAGATCTGGTAATGGAGTAAACAATTTCATATTGTTGTGTCATACTATTTCTCCTCTCCTCTACATTGCCTACCTAGAGAAGAGAATCTAAATTGCCATACTAAACTTTTTAGTTCTTCTATCAGTCTATTACTCAAACCTAGATATGCAACTCATATGAAAATATGTGACTTCGGTATGGTTTAGGTTTAGAGATGATGGAATTAGTTTTAGCGATGACAGATTTACGGATTATGGTTGGCTTCACGGTTTTGGTTCTCAGCCTTACGTACATACATATGGGCTCGCCATTAAAGCCAGTCCATAAGCATGCCTTTAATTCCTTTAATGCATGCATTCAAGCATTTGTTTATTGAATCATTTTTTTATTTATTTATCGATATTGAATGTGTAGTTATAATAGATTTCTTCTATAATAGTTATCTTATCGAATTCTGTGATTGTAATAGTTTTATGCTTTAATAGTTTTGGGTTTTGCTTGGAATGTATGGATGATTCCTATTTCAATATTGACTTCAAATGCAACTCATGGATTTTGAGTTGAGAATTTCTAATTCAAATTCAGAGATCTGTATAATTATATGAAACCCTAATTTAATCTCAATTTAGGTTTAGAGATATGGATTTAGGTTTAGCGATGACAGATTTAAGGTTTATGGTTGGCTTCAGGGTTTAGGTTCTGAGCCTTAGAAACATACATGCGGGCTCACCATTAAAACCAGTCCATAAGCATGCCTTTAATTCATTTAATGCATATATCTAAGCATTTGTTTACTGAAACATTTTTTTATTTATTTATCTATATTGAATATGTGGCTATAATAGATTTCCTCTATAATAGTTTTTTGTATCGATTGTATGATTGCTTGGAATGTATGTATGATTACTATCTCAATATCTGCTTCAAATGAACATTAAATAAATTTTGACTTGGGCATTTGTAATTCAGAAATGTGTATAATTATATGAAAACGTAATTTAATTTAATCTCAATTATATGAAAAATTAATTATATAAAACTATTTTTAATCAGATTAGTATTATGTACATTCAAACAATTTTGGTAAGAACATGAGCTTCCCAAATATGTTGTTTGTGGATGCTTCAAAGCCTCTGATAATGATTAACATGTTTTTGTGAATGAAGATTTAATGAAATTTCAGACCTTGTGTGGCCCTCACGTTTCCGACATGATAACTAGTTATTATGAATGTTCGTTTGCAATATATACCAGTTAAACAACTTATCCATTACACACACATACACACACACACATATATATATATATATATATATATATATATATATATATATATATATATATTCCATTGTGTTATGTACATTTGGTCATTTACTCGGTTAACTTTTTAATCATTAAGGTCAGGAATTTCATCAAAAGAAGTGCATGCATGGTTCACTATTTAAGAGGATTAAATGCATTTTATATAAATCTTTCCTTTAATATATATTAAAGAGTATTCAATAAGTTAATTTATTTTATATATGAATTTACATTAGTGTTAAATATAAAGAAAATGAATTTCATATAAATCTAAGTTTTTTTAATATTTACAAAAGATTTATTAAGTTAATTTAATTTATATATGAATTTACATTAGTGTTAAATATAAATATATATATTTGATAGTATAATAAAATATGGAAATTATTAAAAATTAATTATACAAAATTAAGACCACAATGAAATATCACAATACACATCTAAAAATATAATAACTATGAATTAATATTAATCATTTTATCAAAGTCATAAAATCATAATATATATTATCTAGGCAGGCTTGATAACGGGAATTTGGGTCTTTTGGAATTATGTAGGTATTTTATGTTATATTATTGAGGAAAATGGAAATTTTGAAGTCAACTTCATAATTATAATTAGAATGTTAAGAATTTTAAATGTTATAAAAATATGTTTTTAAATATATAAATAAATATTTTTTTAAATAATTTTGAAGTGTTAGCTATGATATATAAGTGCATTTATTAAAATTGTTGTTCCATAAGAAATCCTTGGGATGCATTGATATGCATGAAACTCCATAGTAACATTGTGTCTGCATGGCATGGCATTATAAATTATGTTGAAGTTATATGAGATGAAATTATTATTTAATGGTGTAGGAAAGGATGTTAATTATGTGTTTTATGATAGAGAATGATAAAACAAGTAGAATGATGATCTGGAAAAGAGTGGGTTTTTACATGATAAGTTATGGAACAAAGAAACCAAGAGAATAAGAAGAAAGAAAAGTGAGTTTAAAGAAATGTTTAGGAAGTATATAGGTAAGAGAGGCTTTATAGATAAGCGAGTTTAGTCTTTCAATTATTTTTTCATAAATATTTAAATTTAAATTTGATGCATTAACTATAAAATCCTTGAAATGTTCAAATGTTCAAATTTTTCAATGATCAAGTTGGCTATCAATGTGATGAACATAGCCCCATCATTGCAATGTGATGAACATATCCTTGTGATGCAAATATCCTTTCATCATAATGTCACAAAAAATATCTTGTCATCGCCATGTGATGAACATAGCCCCATTGTCGCAAAATATTTCTCGTTGTCACAATGTGTTGGACATATGACATTTATGTTAATCACATAGCCATATGACATACGATGAACATACAATGAACATACGACATTTTTTGTTCTCACATAGCCACTTTTTACTTAAATGCCATGTCATTGCAATGTGATGAACATATCCCAATCCTCAAAATATCCCTATCATCGTTAATATGTGACAAACAATATCAAGTCATCACAATGTTATGAACATATCTTGGTCATCCCAATGTGACGTACGCATCCATTCATCATAATGTGATGGAAATATTATGTCATCGCAATGTGATAAACATATACTAACATCACAATGTGACGAACATAACCCTTTCATCACAATGTGATAAACATAAATGAACATTGCAATCCAATGAACATTTCGAAGTGTTCCAATATGTCAAACATAGTAACGTTTCAATCTACCAAACATATTAACGTCATAATGCGATGAACATATATGGGTGTCGCAATGTGATGAACATATACTGACGTCTCAATGTGATGAAATTTCCCTTTCTTCGCAATGTGACGAACATTAATAGATTTCACAATGTGACAAACATAGCCATATTTTCGCAATGTGACAAACATATCTTCATGTTGCAATGTTACATGCATTCTTGACATCACATTGTCACAAAAAATTCAAAATGTCGCAATGGGATGGACACAACCCATTGTCGCAATGTGTTCTACACAACCCAATGTGTCAATGTGACAAACAAATACCAACATTGCAATGAGGTGAACATTTCCTAATCACGCAATGTGATGAACATAACCCACTGTTGGATTGTGACAAACCTATTCCAATGAAATAATGTGACAAACCAAGAGCCTTCTTCGTAATTTGATGACCATAACTTTACGATGTCATGTGAAAAAAAATATTTGATGTCACAATGTGACGAAAAAAATTTGATGTCAGAATGCGATGAACAAAACCTTATGTTTAAATGTGACCAACAAAACATGATCAACATTGCAATGTGTAGTGCCATAGTAAACTATGATTAAACATAATCAATATGGCCCATCATAATTAAATCCACATGGTTAATGAAGTTGAGCCATCGGCATGGTCGACCATAATAAACCACGGTCAACCATAGTCAACCATGGTCATGGTCAACACAGTAAAAAATCTTAAAGGACAACCACGATCAACCATAGTCAACCTTTCCTTCCAAAATTCAACCAAGTCCTACCAAAGTCAACCATAAGAAACCATGGTCATGCTCAACCATAATCAACCATGTTCATTGTCAATTAATGTGATGCAAATATCATATCCTCGCAATGTCATGAACATGTACTAATGTCGCAATGTGACGAACATATAAGGATAGATATATGGATTGTTACTGGAAGATATAAGGAAATATATGTCCTTATATCCGTCCATATAAGGACATAAGGATCCATATATCATTACCTTATTAATGATGTCGCCATGTGATGAACATAGCCCCTTTGTCGCAAAATATTTCTCATTGTCACAATGTGTTGTACATATGACATTTATGTTCATCACATAGCCATATGACATACGACGAACATACAATGAACATACACCAAATTTTGTTTATCACATAACCACTTTTTCTTTAAATACCATGTCGTTGCAATGTGATGAACATATCCCAATCGTCAAAATATCCTCATCATCATTAATATGTGACAAACAATATCATGTCGTCGCGCAATGTTATGAACATATCTTGGTCATCCCCATGTGACACACACATCGATTCATCATAATGTGATGGAAATATTATGTCCTCACAATGTGATAAACATATACAAACATCAAAATGTGACGAACATAACCCTTTCATCACAATGTGATAAACATAAATGAACATCGCAATCTGATGAACATTTCAAAACGTTCCAATCTGTCAAACATAGTAACATTTCAATCTACCAAACATATTAACGTCACAATGTGATGAACATATATGGGCGTCACAATGTGATGAACATATATCGACGTCACAATGTCATGAACATATCCCTTTCGTCGCAATGTGATTAACATTAATAGATGTCACAATGTGACGAACATAGTCATCTTGTCACAATGGGACAAACAGATCTTCATGTTACAATGTTACATGCATATCTTGATGTCACATTGTGACCAAAAAATCAAAATGTCGCAATGGGATGGACACAACCCATTGTCGCAATGTGTTGTACACAACCCAATGTGGCAATGTGACAAACAAATACCAACATTGCAATGAGACGAACATTTCCTAATGTTGCAATGTGATGAACATAACCCATTGTTGGATTGTGACAAACTTATTCCAATGCAATAATGTGATAAACCAAGACCCTTCGTCGTAATTTGATCACCATAACTTTACGATTTCATGTGTCAAACAAAATTTGATGTCACAATGTGATGAACAAAATTTGATGTCAGAATGCGACGAACAAAACCTTATTTTTAAATGTGACCAACAAAACATGATCAACATTGTAATGCATAGTGGCATAGTAAACTATGGTTAAACATAATCAATATGGCCGACCATAATTAAATCCACATGGTTAATGAAGCTAAGCCATCTACATGGTCAACCATGATAAACCACGGTCAACCATAGTCAACCATGGTCATGGCCAGCACAATCGAAAATCTTAAAGGACAACCACGATCAACCATAGTCAACCTTTCCTTTCGAAAGTCAACCAATTCCTACCAAAGTCAACCATAAGAAACCATGGTCATGCTCAACCATAATCAACAATGGTCATTGTCAATTAATGTGATGCAAATATTGTATCCTCGCAATGTCATGAACATGTACTAACGTCACAATGTGATGAACATATAAGGATAGATATGTGAATTGTTACTGACAAATATAAGAACATATGTCCATATAAAGACATAAAAATCTATATATCATTACCTTATTAATGTGTTACTTTATTATTATATAAATACTTTATTAATTTATTAATAATTTAATATAATAATATAATACTTTAATATACTTTGGAATACTTTAATATTTTTTTAAAGTATATGTGTTTTATTAATAGATTCTAATATTAATTAATTAATACAATACTAATTTTACAATTGTACATTACAATATATTAATACTTTAATTTAGATATTATATTAATGTATGAATTAATTAATTAATACACTAATTAACATTCAAATGATAAATATATTAATATATTTTAATATATTACCTTAAATTGATAAATATATTAATATCTTTTAATATCTTATTTTAATTAATACTTTAGTACATTAATATTTTTATATGCATTATCATAATGTATTAATACTTTAATTTAAGCATTATATTAATTTTTTGATAAATTAATATATTAATTAATTTTCAATTAATTAATATATTAATATTTTATACATTATTATTTTAATTAATTATTCTAATTAATGTATTGATACATTAATTATATATTAATTTATTAATGGTTTATTATTCCTCCACATACATGTGAATTTTCAAGCACTTTATAAAAGTGGAAAATGATGCTATTAATTTGAAAAAGTGAAAAATAAGACAAATTAACTTATACCAATCACTTTTATTATTATTTTAATAATGTAAAATTTATTAATATATTAATACTTTAACAATATTAATTAATATATTAAATAATAATAATATATTAATAAAGTTTTAATATACATTAATAGTTTAATATGTATTTATGACTATTTTATTAATATTAATTAATATATTAAATAATAATATATTAATAAAGTTTTAATATACATTAATAGTTCAATATGTATGTATGACTATTTTATTAATGTATTAATAATACATTACTTTATTTGTGTATTAAAACTTTAATATTGTATTTACTAATTTCTTTATTGTATTAATATATTTAATTTATTACATTCATATTTTTAGTAATGTATAAATTAATAATTAATTAAGTGATTATTACATTAAATTATTAATTAATATATTAATAAAATTTATAATTATTTATATTGATTAATAATTATTAATGAAATTTATAATTAATTTATATTGATTAATACATTAATAATGTAGTGTAATAATTAATAAGTTTTAATAAATAAATTTTAATTAAATTATTAATTACTTAATTCATTAATATTTAATATTAATATTTAAATATTAATATTATTAAATATTTAATAATTCATATTTTTAGTAATGTATAAATTAATAATTAATTAAGTGATTATTACATTAAATTATTAATTAATATATTAATGAAATTTATAATTATTTATATTGATTAATAATTATTAATAAAATTTATACTTAATTTATGTTGATTAATACATTAATAATGTAGTGTAATAATTAATAAATTTTAATTAAATTATTAATTACTTAATATATTAATATTTAATTAAATAATATATTAAATATTAATACATTATCACATTGATAATTAATTAACATAGTATTATTATATATGTATTAATATATTATTGGTTGTCTTCATGTATTAATATATTATTGGTTGTCTTTATGGCATTATATTAATGGTTGTCCTCATGGTATGTCCATATACATTGATGGATCAACGTTATTTTCCACCTTTTCAAATTGCATTTTAAATTTCAGAATCCATGTTTCTAATATCAAGCTCGATATAAAAAGAAGTTGAAAAAACAATTTATCATGTCAATTTATTTTTGTTAATCATAATTATAATAAAATTTCTATGTTTCTAATCTCAAGCTAGATATGAAAAGAATGGAAAAAATCCCTGATGAGGATAATAAATAATTTCATATTAAAAGAAGTTGGAAAATACCCAAATAAAAATAATAAATATGAGAAGGAAGGAAAAGAAGTCAAAAATTAAAATTATATAAAAATAAAAAACAATAATATAAAAATCTGAAATCTATATATTAAAAAAGGCTAATATAAAAATCTTAGATAAATCACTATATAATAATATCAAATCAAATCTATCTTATTAAATATCTAGAAAAAATTAAAAAATTATAAATCTCTTTACCCTTAAAAATCTTAAATTAAAATAAATTTATGTTGATATTCTATATATATATGATTGATTATTATTTAATAATCATTCAATTTATTATTATTTTATTATTAATTTTTGTATAAAACATTATATTCAACTAATATATATGGTAATATAATGTTACATAAACATACTTTACTGGTAAAATGTACTTCACTTCACTTTTCTTTTTAGATGCCATGTCATTCTACCTATTACATTATAATGCATAATATCATTAAAATAATATAAATATATATAAATATGTTTTTTAAAATTTTTATTTGATAATATTTAATTTAAAAAATGTTATTAAGTTATATATATCTTGTTTTTTTGAATTTGAAAAATGGAATTACAAAACACATATCTTCTATCTTTAAATTCACTTAAAAATATTTTCTACCATAAATCATAATGGAGTCAAAATTGTTTTATATATTTACAACATATAAAATACTAAACCAATTTGATTTTTATACTAAAGGTTCTTCGTACCATTTGGGGGTGTTCTTTGTATAAAATCCATGGGAGATCCATTAAGACTCTTATGAAGTCAAAATTGTTTTATATATTTACAACATATAAAATACTAAACCAATTTGATTTTTATACTAAAGGTTCTTCATACCATTTGGGGTGTTCTTTGTATAAAATCCATGGGAGATCCATTAAGACTTCCTTTAATTAAATGCACAAGTTTATTTTCTCATTTTTGTTTATAATTTGTTTTCTTTAAAATAATTGGACTCATTTATAACAATTCAGCCCATTTACCAAATCTCTCAAAGAGAGACCTCTAAAAGTAACTCTAGATAATATTTGAGAATATATATTATTAATAAAGAAATATTTTAACTCGAAATAATATTTGAGAATATATAATCGTTAAAGAAATATAGAAAATAGAGAGAAGTCAAACTTTAAAAATAGTTATAGGTAATATTTGATAATAAGTTTAGATCTTTTTAAGACAATAATGAAAAACAAATAGCCAATAAAATACTAACTTTGGAGACTAATTTGTAGAAAATAGAGATTAGATTACAAGAAATGGAAAAGTAAATCCAAGAAAATAAACAATCAACCCAAGAAGGAGAGTTCATTGATCTATAAAATCTTTATATGAGGAACAAGATTCAAGAGATAAAAGAAAAGATAAATAACAATTTGTTCCTAAATAATTTAGAAGGTAAATTGGATATCAAACTCATCAAAGAGGAAATGAATAAGCTTATAGATTTTGTTGGCCCTTGGTTATGGAAGAGAGCGAACATTACAGGAAAAAAAAAGGTGAAACGCAAACTGTGCAAAATGACGGTTGACTTAGATCAGGTCAAAGTAGTTAAAGAAGCAGAAAAGATGGAGTGAAGCTCGAGAGAGCAAGTCGTTGGACAAGGAGATCAAGGAAGAAAGATCAGCAAGGAATATGGATCGTGGACAACTAAGCAAGTGAAAAATCCACCGGTAGATGCTTTGGAGAACCTCGCGGGAAGGAAGGAAAGACAGGTTGGTGAAGCCCTGAAAATGTGGGTCAAGTTGACCTAGGGTTTTAG
>CBVK0101271683.1:0-11201 GCA_900067695.1 Picea abies | reverse complement strand
ATAAAATAACATTACTAATGTAATATGCCCCAATTAAGGGGTAATCAGCCAATATTAGGGCTTAACAGTTTAGGGTCGATTTGCTACAAAATTTTATTTTCATCCATAAAGACGAAGACGTCTAGGGATTTTAGGCATACTATTGACCTAAACTACATTGCTAAAACCCTAATTTAATTTTCCGAGTTGTTATGATAACCATCTAAGGCAAAACACTAGTGTTTTAGGGTTGATTTTCACTGTTTAACTTTCTAATTTTGTTGGCAAGTAAAACCCTAATTTAACCTGGCATTTATCCCTCTCATTTACTATATCATTTTATGATCAAAGGGATATTGTTTTTACTATTGTAATTGTTTATTTACAGCTACAATAATTCATTTTACTACTGAAAAAAAATGGTTTTTTACTATTGTAATAATTGTACTACTGTTGAAAGTTACATATTTCACTGTTGAAATAATCTCTATACTATTAGAGATCATTTATTTTACTACTGTAATAGTTTCTTTACTACTATTATAATTTATTTTATTGCTACAATTTCACGCATTCCTTACATATTTTATTATACCCTTAGACCTTTTCTTTATTTCTAGTGTTTGGGGACCCTAGTAAACTTGTACTTGACTTGGAGAGCCTCTTTGTTGGGCTTAAATCCTCAATACTTTAAATCTAGAAATTGTATTTTTTCACCACCTCTCTATTAATTTGATTATCCTTATCTTGGTGGTAGTGTGAGTAGTGACCTCAAGGGGCCCTAGACTTGATTGTGTCTTGCCTAGGGATTCTTGGAGGCTATTGGGGAAGCCTTCCTTGTGTTGGATAGTATTCCTTCACTAAAGAGAGAGAAGTTGTTACCTAGGTGACAGTGGTGACATCTTCCATTTTCCACTAGTCTAAGTGTCTTGTGAAGGCTTTGCACTTGGTGCTACATTGTGTGGTAGCAGTGACATGAATATCTTTTGACTAGATTATATGAGAGGGGGAGACACTTTCATCTAGTTCCTCTCCTCAATTATGATGATAGATCTTAGTACCATGCATCTCCACCAATGTCAGACACATTGTTTGGTCCACTATCAAGGTTGGAGAGACATTAAGAAATTACTCTTCCTCTCTAAGTTGGAAAGATAGTTAATTTAAAAGTAATTTTTATAGGTAAAAGGAGGAAATGTGAGCGGTGAACAAGAAAGGGAAGGGATATATGGGGAAAATGAGGAGAACGACCCATATGACTTGGGATTTAAACTTAGTGCTCAACATGCTCAAATATTTATAATTATCTCATTCAACACCCAAATTCACATTGCACCACGTGTAAGACTCAATTATTAGAATTACCAAATCTCTCTCTCTCTCTCTCATAGCTTAAATGGTACGTATATTATTTTATAACATTCTATTGTTAGTTTTCAAATTAAGGCTACGTGAAATGTGTGGCATGTAACTCTCATTAAAAAACCATTGTTAAGCTATTTTGATTATTTAAATATTGTCATTCAAAGTTCTTAAATCGTTGCAGTTAGTGCTTACTTTAGACAAGATGTGCACTTGGCATTTAATCTCTAATTTATATTCCAATAATTTCTTGCATTGGTGGGTACATTAATATAATTGTCAATTTTGGGATAGTTGAACATTATGACTAGGTTCTTTCATGCAAACATCTAGGCTTTAAATATTTTAAAATGGTGTTTTTAGTAGAAAGGTGGTTTTGAAAAAGATCCATGAAATTTAAGTTGTTGAAACATTAAGTAAAAGAAAAAAATTTACCATGGAGATCTTTCAATATGATTTCACATTATAATGATTATATTCTCATCTTTTCAAAATTTTCATTTCCATCTATTTTGTCAAATACTATGTTTAAATCTCATTTGTAAAATAAATGTTTTGCATTCTTTCATAAAATAGTCTATTTGTGTTTATATATACTATATTATTTTTCACATTTTCATAAAGAAATGCAGCTCAACAATTCTCAAGTTTTATTAAGATGGATGATTTTTCTTAGTTTATTAAAAGCAAACAATTTATTGAGTCCTCTATTTTAATAGTCATATTATTAAAATCTCTATTAAATATCTTTTTATGTTAATCCATCTAAACTTTCCTTCATATAATGAGTAACTGGAATTTTCATATTAAAAGATGAAGTATGTATTCACATCCAGCTAGACCAATTTCACATGTTGAACATGTCTTAAGTTTCTTTGATGACATAGGAAAACCATCTCCAATAGATCAACCATCTCTCTCTCTCTCTCTCTCTCTCTCTCTCTCTCTCTCTCTCTCTCTCTGGTTCTACAACTTTTTGGGTTCAATCATGGGTTATTGTTTGCACGGCAATGCCTTGTCCCAACCAAGTATGATTGTTAACCGTAAATAAAGGTTTGGGACACTTCTTGAACAATTCATTTATTTGATATCTATCCAATAATAAATTTGGTCCAAAAGGTTTGGGACACTTCTTGAAAAATTCATTTATTTGATATCTATCGAGTAATAAATTTGGTCCAAAAGGTTATCATTCTTACCATAGTGAAGGCATGGAAGGTTATATTTTACCTTCATTATGTTTCATTAAGACGTATTCAAGTTTGGTTTAGGGAAGGACCTAAACCATAACAAAGGGAATCACATTCCCCTTAACAAATAGAACTCTCTCTCTCTCTCTCTCTCTCTCTCTCTCTCTCTCTCACACACACACACATGAATTTGTATATCATACATTATCTCAAAAGGCATTCTTGGCAATGTTGCTACCTATTAGTAATGACAAAGTGATTATATTTTACATTCCTTCTCATGCTCTAATTTGAATCCACTTCATAAGCAACAATTTCAAAATATGCATTTCCATTAATTTCAAAGTGATTCACATTATTTCTTACTAGATATTTTCCCTAATTTAATTTCTTATGTTTACATCTCTTTAGTAGTCCTTACATTTTAGGTTTAATTTCTAAAATTGCTAGTATTTAAATTAACTTTAACTTGTCAAAATGAAATGAAGCATTATACTCTCAAATTATAAATCGTCAAAGAATAAGAAGAGAATTAAGGATCAAAATTATCTACATCATGTCTTTGTTAGACAACTCAAACTTGTTATTGTTTATTTTAATTAAGGATCAATGCATTTACTCTAAACATCACTTTTGAGTGTTTTCTTTTAATCACATGCATATTTTCTATCTAATCAATAATTGGATGTAAACTATCAAATATAGTATTCACCTTCTATGATTTTGTGTGAGATATGATAAAGGCATCATATGATGATCTCTTAGTACACAATTTAGATTCAGAATGCATCCTTGGAGGATCATTATATTATATTATATTTAAGATAACAACAAAATTGGATTACTCAGGGGTAAACATATACAACAATTACTACAAAAAAAAAAAATTTTAAAGGTAAAACATGAAAAAAGTTAATTTGTCAAATGTGTTAGAGAATGACCATGCATACCACCAACATGTAAATTTTTTTTTTTTTGAAATAGTGCCAACTTATGGAATCTACTACATAATTTTATTACACTAGTTAATTTTATAATAGCGATGGTCTCCCTACTTAATAAAGTATAAGAAAGACTCAAGTTTCCTTCTAATTTCTAATTCACTACTTTCTTTTAACAATGAAAAATTTTAACTAATTTTCGCAAAATGTTGGAGATGATTTATAATTTCTGCGTGTAGACCATACATTCATGCATGAGATGTTAGTTGTAGCATGTGGACTCTGCACTCATCCACAACCATTCATTGGAGTTCAAGTTAACACCCCAACATAAAAAATAAAAAAAAATGAGGGCCTTTTGTGTTTTTTCAACCATTGGTTTTCAA
Organism: Picea abies; assembly: GCA_900067695.1. Lineage (NCBI taxonomy): Eukaryota > Viridiplantae > Streptophyta > Pinopsida > Pinales > Pinaceae > Picea > Picea abies. The sequence continues at coordinate 7,343 of CBVK0101271683.1, read as the reverse complement.
CCCATTGTAATCTAATCTCTGTTAAGAATTAGGGTTGTAATATAATTTGAGTTAGCGGATTATGGTTTTGGATGCTACAAAATACCTAAATATTGTATTGTGAATGATGAAGTTAATACGATGAAGAAGAGAGAGTTGCAGCTCGAGTTTTGTTGGTTTTCTCGATTAAAAGTTTTATGAGCAAATCTCTATGTACTCTATGAGTGTGCCATTGTTTACTTTTTGTTCTCCTTAAGAATCTACATACATTGTTTTACTTGTAAATTTTTAAAACTTACAAAAAATAATAGTTTATAGCAAATACCCTTTTCTGATCTCCCTAACCATTTTTAAAAGAGAATTTTTGGTAATTCTTAGAAGTTATTCATATTTAATTTTTAAAATATGACGGGTCCAACTCAATATTTTTTAGAAAAAATAAATTAAAATCATTTGCATTTCTATAGTTTTTAATATTATTTAATATTATTATGTTAGACAGCTACTAAAACAAATAAGTAGATATATTCTTATTATTAACTAAGTTATCTCATTTTAACAGCATCCAATTATTTCTATATTTATACAATGTTATTGTATAATTCAAGGATATAATATCCCTCATTACTTCTAAATGATACTGGAAGAGAGTTTTTCAAAGATTATAATTTATGCAACTTTCTTAGTTGTTTTTGCTAAGCAACTCATAAGACTAGAAGAATGTTTTATTAAATAGTATTATGCCCTCATGTACATAATAAATTTCATATACCAAATACAATTCATAGATTACACATAACATTATGTTTTTCTACATATGGATGTGGCTTTGAATGTCACTAATAAGCAACTTTGTTTTTATGAAGCAACTTTATAAGACTAGAAAAATGTTTTTATTAAATAGTAATATGTACATGGATCAAATTTCATAAACCAAATACAATTCATAATTACACACAACATTATGTTTTTCTACATATGGATGTGGCTTTGAATGTTGTCGATCAGTACAAAAAGTAATCCAATAAAAAACAATCTCAACAACCAACCCAAATCTGACAATTAAGCCTAGCTCGAGTGGTTGGGAGGAATGATTGTTATCCTCCCCACCCAAGTTTTATTCTCACTAGTGACATGTTGAGCTCTTAATGAGTATTTGTTGTATTGACCTTGAGCCCTGAAGAATCTGATTTACCTTGGGTACCATCCTCAGAATAAGGGGAAGTGTCTTGTGGGTTTCACGGGAAATTAAGAAGCAACAAAAGACCTAAAACATAAATCAGCTTAATAAATACCAACATTGACATCTTATATACCAAAACTGCAACGAAATCACTCTTATGCCCCTCAGTTTGCTAAAGTAAAAGTCTTTGCACATTAGTTCAACTCCTCTTTAACATCAAATATGTTACTTAAATTAAATCTACAATCAATAATTTGAATTATAGTCACGTACCAAGATGGAGACATGAATGTTGATTAGCTATTATGTAGATAAAATTAATTACCAAAATATAATTGCCTTTGGCATAGAACCTTATTGCTAGCCTATCAATACGGTCTAGTTCAATTAATTGAGAAAAAAAATTATATCCTTCCCACCTGGGTTCAAACCTCATTTGTGACATGTTCGCTCTTTGTGAACCAATGGTTGATTAAAGCTCTTCATGAGCCATGGAGAATATCTCCCTCTTGCTTACGCACTGGCACTGTAGGGTGACATGAAAATTTACATGTTATTAAAAAAAAAAGACTAACAAAGACTTATTGCTAGCCTCAAATACAACTATCTCACACATGTTCTCTTGTAATATATTGATTGGTTAAGTTCAACCAAAAATAAACCAGCTTAATGCATATATGATGATCATAATTGTTATGTCAATCATTCCATCATTCCATTTGGATAGGTGGCATATTTTTGAATTGTGACAAAATATTTGTCCATATAGAAGTTCTAATTTTACCATGCACGTTAGAAGAAGGAAAACAGGGGAAAGAAACTCTGTTTTGCCAACTTTTACATACAATTAATTGCTATTTGTTTATCTTACGTTGTTGTACTCTATGAAAAGCGTCGAAATATTCTGGCCCAAAAAACGGATACAATTTCAAGAGAATATGTTGGGTACGCATATCTCATATCATTATCAATGTATACCAAAAAAAAATTAAAGTCCATATAGAAGTTTTAGTTTTACCACGCACAATAGAAGAGGGTAAACAGGGGAGAGGGACTCTGCTTTCTGCAATTAATCACTATTTGTTTATCTTATGCCGTTGTACTTAAAGAAAAACGTCGAAATATCCTGGCCAAATAAAAGATAATTTCAAGAGAATATGCTGGGTACGCATCATGTTCTGGAAAAAACACTCTGAAGAAGGTAATTTTGTCTAATAAATGTATATTTGTTTTATAACGATTCTACATTTTGTTCATATATACAAAATAATTTTATAGGACCACAATTAGATTGTACTTGAACTTGAGGGAAAAAATTCCTAGTCTTAGATCGTCACTCGTGAAAAAAAAATCAAGAAGTTTTGTATTTTTCTCTAGCAAGTACTAAACCATGCAGCATTCTTAGAGGCGGCTACTATGAAAAGCCTGTCAAATAATTTCTTAAAAAGAGCTTGCACCAAATGATTAAAATATATGCAAATCTTCTAACTAATCTTACAAATAGCTACCAAATCAAAAAGAGAAAGGGCTCTTATAACAAATCATAATTATTTTTGGAACTGCTTCAGAAAAACATGCTTTAGGAGGCTGCATGGCAAATAGCAGATTTCCTTAAATTTAGGTACCAGGTTTGAGAGGTATCTATTCTACCAAAATGGCCCGGGACTCATCTCTGGTCACATCCCTTTGAAACTCATGCTATACTGGTGAGGACAGACCACTACAAGAATGGAACCCTAAAAGACTGCTTAATATACTCTCGACTTCACACCAGTCAACCAAAGCCTTGTTCACTCAAATCACAATTTAAATCTGATACCAGGATAAAAGTCATTATGAATACATCATTAACAAATCAAGGGAACATATCAATCCAATCACTTCACTTGAATGTGAAGGAAAATGAATAGACCCAAAAACAAATCAAAATTTCAAGAAGGAACGATGTATTGAGGCAAATTAGCAGGCACAACTAGTTAAATAACATTATTTCCACTCAACTATAAAGGAGATATTAAGCAACCTTTCGAAAGTCTAGATTCATTTCCACTCTTTTAGGAAGCCACTTCCACAGCTTATTTGACATAGCTAGAAGAAAATTATGTCCACATTATTCCCTAAAGTCAAGTGCCAAAACGCCAGGATCATGCTCTCTCAACAGTGTCAATATAACAAAGAGACGTTGGTAAATTCCACAAGCTACAGTGCAATACAACTATTAGTATGCAGTCCAACTGAAATCTCTCAATCCTCAGCAAAACAAAACTATATTTAGAAGAAACGCAACACTTGTAATAATGGATTTCAAAATATACTTCTGACAAGAGATTATTAATGTAGCTGTAAGATTGGATTCCAGTCTAACGTTTAAATTAATAATGAGGTCCACCTGCAATAAATCTGAGTGGAAGATGAGAAATGAAAGAAGCTATACTTATGTTCAGAAATGACCACAATCGGTTAATGGGATTGGGAACTATATCATGTATGATAGATAGAGTACATAAAGAGTCTCCAAGCTGAAGTACAAATTCCGAATTTAAAGAGATGGATTTCATAACTATTAGAGATTCCAATCGTGACCATAGCCTACACATCACATTATCTCTCCATATAGAGAAATATGAACACAATATCTTGATTTGCAAGGCAGAGAAACAAAAAAAATTAAACATTTATTTTATAAACCTATAGGGGAAGGTCAACTAAGAACAATTTGCTGAGAATCATGTAACACATTGTCTTGAACCAATGCATCACTTTCTGTTTGTAATACAATTCACTTGTGGGGATGCAATGGACTTGTATCTTAAATGATTGAAACCACCTCTCAATAATTTATATCCAAGCAAAATGTTACAACTCTGGGAATTAATGACAATAATTTGATAATCACTTAACTCGAGACTGTAAAAGGAGTGCATTCAAGACCCAACTGAGCACACTCTTCAAGCACATATCCACAACATAATACATCTCTTCAACATGGCAGTACCCTGCTGCTAGATTATCTGTTTTTCCATCATGACCGTGTTAACAAATATTGGATGTCTAATCGCCATCGAAACCTTAGGGTAATCTCTGTTGCAGTACTATATAGTACAATTAACATCAATGAAGTCAAAGCTAATAAGAGCAACAGTTTCAAACACTGTAGCAAAATCTTATGTTGCAGTGAGTTATGATCTCATCAGTGAAGTCAAAGCTAATAAAAGCAACGATTTCAAACAATCACCGTCGCATGATGACAATTTTCATACATTTAAACCTCTGTTTGCCATGCTCCTGTCCACCTGGATGGCTGATCTGTCCATTGATGAGAGTACTCTAGGCATTGACATCCCTCCAGATAAAACAATCTCTGCACATGAACATTGATATCCACAAGTACTTTAGGCAACTTTGTGAAAGTGAAATTCATTGCTTGCTTAGATTCAAATCATACCAAACAGAAATACACTTACTAATAGACTACAAAGATATCACACTATAGGAGCATATCATACAAGGGAATTGGACTACAACCAACCTAGTGGGCAAATGCAGTGATTATATACAATATGAAAACTAGAGAGGAAATAATATATCAAGACTTGTCTATAAGAATCAATATGGTTCCCATATTATCAGAACTTGTAAACAAACCCGTGAAGATGAGAGATTGGACAACTCAAAACTAAAATATTGCTAACTTGTTATGAAACATTGACAAAATAGATGTCTTAATGAACATATCCATTAAGCTAGAAAGTATTTACGAAAATTTACATGCAGCCTAAAACTATTTATACGCTCCCAGAAATACAAAACTACGAAATAATTAATTATGGCAACTTACAACCTTTTCCTATAAATCTCATACCCTCGGGATGGTCCCAAGCCCAACTCATCTTACAGAGTTCAATGACTTTGCATTCAAAGATAGCAAGGACCTCTAAATTCTCTGGGGAGCTCATAAACAAATTTCACACTAGTCTGAGATGTTCTATGCTACCAGAATGGTATAGTCCTTCAGGAAGAAATGGGCCTGAAACAGTTTTGGGCAAAAAACAGCATCCAAAATGGACATCATTGCATTTCGGGCCCTGTTAGCACAAATTTCCACCCTCCAAATTCAGCCGATAAACCTGTTATAACAGCAGTGAAAACTTGTCTATTTCAAGGAGTTATAGCCCCAAATTGTCACTGACTAAACCCCTCTCCATTTGGGCTAGGGCTTGCTAGCCTCTGGGGGGAGTCCCTAGGCACCCTGGGTACCTTGCTGTTGTCTTTTAAGACTGATTTTCTGTGTTTAAACGAAAAAAAAAACAGCGAGCTGTTCATCTTGGACAGTGTGTTAAAACTGTCCAAAACAATGGGAAAAATATGGTTTCTTCACTTGGAGGGATCCTGCAGGGTTAGCACAATGAATATAGAATAGAAATAAAACAGAAAACTACTCAAAAGATTAATAAAATCACAATGAATAGTTAAGGAGAATGACAAATCAGATTGCAGCATTCACAAAATACCGACAAGAAACAAGGTTAGAACACAAACACTCAATTTCTTTATTGATAGGCTTGCAAGAGGGTTGGTTGCGCCACAACTGGTACAATGATCACTTTGCTCAAAGAAGAGTCACTAGACTAAGAGAGAGAGAGGAATGAGAAAGAAACACTATGCTAGCTGCTGCAATGTCCGACCAATCACCAGTGAAGACCATCCAATATATAGGAGAGTAGTGTGAAGAAAATAGGAGTTAATGCACATGAGGGAATAAGTGTGAGTGAGAAATTTATGAATTAATACGCATTAGGAAATAAGTGTGAGTGAGTAATGTGCAAGGGTGAGTTATGAGTGACAGTGTATGGTGGATAAATTTATCTTTCCAACGCATGTTAGATTGCTAAATTTGGCCAAAGGATGAGGGAGTTATGAGTTAAAAGGGAAATTCTCCCTATTTTTTAGGGATTTCCAAAAATTTAGGAATTTTGCATTTAAAAGCAATTTTGGGAGAATTTTTAGAGATTGGTTGCATGGAAAGTGAGAGGAATAGAGTGAGAAAAATTAGCCTTGAATGGCTAAACTTTCTCCAGACAATGCCACCTCACCTATGATAGATTTTTATAATTTTTAGAGCATTAGGATTACTAGTGTACTTATATCTTCGTTTATATTAACAATCATATACCATATACTAAAAATATGAGTAGCATAAACAAGCACAAGAAGACACAGAGAGTTATCCTAGGAAAACCCCAAACCCAGGGAAAAACCCAGCCAACCTTTCTTGGATAGATTTCGTCAATAATATAATCCAACCATGAACAAGCTCTCAAGAGCAATAGATAATAAATAAACCCTAATACAAGGCTACCGCACAAAATAGAGCTATCTCACCAAGTAGTTGCAATAGCAGCACCATACAAGATAGCGCACCTCTTCCTTGAGAGAACGCACAAGAGAAACCACCACCAAGAATAACCAAGAACCTCAGATGTAGCAGTGTTGCGTCTTCTCCTTGCCTCAGATTAGCGCCTTCTTCTTGAGTGAGAGATGAGTGAGTGTGTGTGTCCAAATGAGCAAGACGTCTCTCTATTTATAGTCTTCAAGTCACTTTAGTTGGGGCCGACTTTTTCTCTGGGAAATTCTATTTCCCCTTCATCTTTTCCTGTGGGCCAACTCCTCTTCCTAAAGGTTCTAATTCCGCTTTATTCTTGTTATAGCACAAGTTGTAGGTTGGGAAAAGCCCAACCCAACCACCAATTGGCGACAAGTTAGAGAGCACCTACCCACTATCACCTTAGACAGGTGTTCCCGTCACTTTAGAGGTGAGGTAGTCACCTCAAGGGGGGGATCCCGGTGACCTAGGGGGGATTGAGACGGAAAAAGTGATGTATGAATGGATGCCCCTAAAGGTCAAGTTTCTAGATGGAAAAGGGAACTTGGAAATGAGTCTAGAGGGTTGCTTAAGGTTACCAATGCTTTGAGTAACCTGCCAAGAATGAATACATGCCCGAGACACAAGGAAAACCAAGTATATGATATAATATGTTAGGTGGACAAGCAAGTTAAGCTTGTTGTCCCTAATTGCAGCAACAATCAGTGATATATATCAGCATATAAAAGATAATAAGAGTCTAGTTAAGTAAGCAAGAGACAAGCTAGTAAAGACTAGTTTAACTCAAGAATGAAAGAG
>CBVK0101271676.1:0-12705 GCA_900067695.1 Picea abies | reverse complement strand
ATATCGCAGATGTTCAATACTATAACAGAAATGTATCAGAGATGCAACCATAAACACAGATATATAGTAATACACGATTTCTATTAATGAAAGAAATGTACAGAGACTGTAAAAATACAGAGTGAAAGACTCGCTAGAATGGTGGTAGCTTACCTTTGAGAAGAGATGTGACAGCTACTCGCATTCGCCAGAAGATAATTACAATGAGGCTCTGAAGAAATTTTTACAATAAGTAGGAATGCCAAAAACCCGATACATCCAAAAAACTAACCCTAGGAGATGAAGCGCCAAAAGTCATGTGGGCCCCGTTTGGGTAAGTTAGTACATCAACTTCTCAGGGTCGTAACTCTTGCATACGATCTTTGTTTTAGGCGTATGATAGCTCGTTGAAATGGTATCATCAAGGAGATTCATTTTGGGGGTTCAATGATGGCTTTGGTTATCATTGAGAACCTCGATCTCAAAAAACCTTCATTTAGTTCCTCAAAATGGCCCTAGAAGTTAAAACCTGCTAAAAATAGTAAATTGCCAACATTGCCAAAAAATTGTTTTGAGCCAGTCAGAAATGGTGGGTGGCCACCAATATCCACCTGGATCAATCCTCCCTCCTTAGGAAGCAATAGTGTCCATTGAATTGAGTTCCTGGGGGAGGGGGAAAAGCGTTTGTTGGATCTACATCTTGGTGAGTTGCTTGTATTCCTAGAGACATCGGACTGCTCAGTTTGTGGAAGTATGTCAAGAACCTGTTGAGGTTGAGGCTATTCAACAAGTCAAGATACATGAGAGGACAGTGTGTAGAAGGAATATTTTCTCTTTGTTGCAGCCTTGTCGATCTGCTTCTGTTGGATAGAAGGTGCTCGGGGTGAGGTTGTAGTGGTTGCAGTGTCCTTCTATTCTCCTTTTGAACAAATTGTGAAGAAGCTAAATTTTGTAGTATGAGATACTACCTTGTGGCACTTTTTAGGTGGAACAATAGTCGGAACTACCTCTTGTATTCTGTAGAGATGACCCCCCAAAGTAACAATGACACTACGGGGTCGAGACTCATAAACAACATGGTGCTTCCACACATATGGCTGGCCCAAGATAACATCATAGACATCCAGTGGGGAAACATTACATAATACCTCATCCTTGAAGGGCTGGATGCCATATGAAAATCAACATTGTTGGTTGACATGGATATCTCGTCCTTGGCAAAGCCACCTGATGTTGTATAGCTGCGGGTGTGGTGTTGTCGACAATCCCAACTATTTGACGACCTCTGCTGAGATGAGATTCTTCTGACTTTCGCTATCAACAATAAAATGCAGCAGGGTCCCCTTCACCCACATCTGTGAATGAAAATGGTTCTCCCCCTCTTCAGGATCTATTGGTTCTTCTAGTTGAATTGTTGCAGTTGCGACAATAGTAGTGGGGTCTGTGTCAATGATCTGTCCTTTACCAATATTTTCAGAATCAGATCCTGAATCAGGGTTTGGCTCCTTGTCTTTGATCTCAACCAACAATGACTGTTTTGAGAGACATTCATTGGTGTTGTGGCAGGGGTTTTTGTGGAAATCACACCATTTTCTGGTGTCCTTCTTTGTCTTTCGGTGACCCTTCTTTTCCTATGTCTTGGACTGGTTTTCGGGAGACTATTTGTTAGGGCTGTCTTTGTCATACTTTGGTTGTTGCGGATTTATAGATCCAAAATCCTGTTTGTTCTGGTGCTTAAATTTCTTCTCGATTTTAACAACATATTGATAAGCAGCACTGAGTGATGAGATGTCCAAAAAATCCATTTTAGTCTAGATGTATCTGTGTAGAGCCCCACGGTATTTCAGAACCAAATGTTTCTCGAAGTATTTGATACCTAGCTTGGTGCGCAAGGTATGGAACGTATTGGCGAACTCCAGAACTGCTTGTCCCCTCTCTTGCCACAGTGTGGTCCATCTCATGTACTGGTCCTCATAGTTTCCAACAGGGTAATACTCTTCCTTTACCGCATCCACAAAAAAATCGCAAGTGGGATCGACCCCATATATTTCAAAATCATCTGTGGAACTCTGCTCCCAATAAGTTTCCCACCAATTTTTGACATGGGGGAGAGCTTTAAGGAGTGCGAAGGTGATCTTTTCTTTGTCGAAAAATTTGTGAATAGAGAAATAACCTTCTAGCAGATTTAACAATTTGTCTAGGGCTTCTGCATCTATCTATCCTTCAAATATAGGAATATCAAAATTAACTTGTACCTTGAAAGGTGAGGTGGCTCCAAAGTGGTCGCTTGATGAAGATTCACATGTTTCTATCGGTAGTCATTGAAGGATGTGGGAAAAATTCTCCATCATTTCGTTCCTCTGTCGCGTGAGAGCTTGCTCAAGCAACAGACTGATAGGATCATCTGCTTCATCATTTTTCTTTTCTTCTGCCATTGAGGGTTTCTTGGGTGTGCGAGAGAGATTTTCTTCAAGAGAGACAACCTTGAGATCCAACTTGATATACTTGGACCTCATCAGGGACTTGCACTGAAAAAATGATCAAGAGTAGCCTTCTCTAATACCACTGATCCAGTTTATTTTCAGCACGAAATGAGAGCGGAGATATAATAAATAAATGAAAAGAGATATCGCAAATATTCAATAATATAACATATATGTATCAGATATGTAACCATAAACACAGATATATAGTAATACACGATTTTTATTCATGAAAGAAATGTATAGAGACTGTAAAAATACAAAGTGAAAGACTCGCTAGAATGGTGGCAGCTTATCTTTGAGAAGAGATGTGATGGCTACTCGCATTCGCAAGAAGATGATTACAATGAGGCTCTAAAGGCATTTTTACAATAAGAAGGAAATCCAAAAACCCTAGACATCCAAAAACCTAACCCCAGGATCTGAAGCACCAAAAGTCATGTGGGCCCTGTTTGGGTAAGTTAGTACATCAACTTCCCGTGGTCGTAACGTTTTCATACGATTTCTGTTTTAGGCATATGATAGCTTGTTGGAAAGGTACCATCGATGAGATTCATTTTGGGGGCTCAATCATGCCTTCATCTATCATTGAGAACCTCTATCTTGAAAAACCTTCATTTAGGCCCTCAAAATGGCCCCAGAATTTAAAACCTGCTAAAAATAGTAAATTGCCAAAATTGCTAGAAACCTGTTTTGAGCTAGTTGGAAAAGGTGGGTGGCCACCGATATCCACCTAGATCAATCCTCCTTCCTTAGAAAGAAATGGTATCCATTGGGTTGAGTTCCCGGGGGAGAGGGAAAAGTGTTTGTTGGATCTACATCTTGGTGAGCTACTTATATTGCTGGAGACATCGCATTGCTTAGTTTGTGGAAGTATGTCAAGAACCTATTGAGGCTAAGGCTGTTCAACAAGTTGAGATACATGAGAGGATGGAGTGGAGAAGGAATCTTTGATCTTTTTTGCAGCCTTGTCGACCTTCTTTTGTTGGATAGAAGGTACTTGGGGTGAGGCTGTAGTGGTTGTAGTGTCCTTCTATTCTCCTTTTGAATAGATTGTGAAGAAGCTAAATTTTGAAGTATGAGATACTACCTTGTGGCACTTTTTAGGTGGAACAATAGTAGGAACTACCTTTGGTATTCTGTATATATGACCCCCCAAAGTAATAATGACACTATGGGGTCGAGACTCATAAACAACATGGCACTTCCACATAAATGGCTAGCCCAAGAGAACATCACAGACATCCAGTGGGGAAACATCACATAATACCTCATGCTTGAAGGGATGGATGCCATATGACAATCAACATTTCTGGTTGACATTAAAATCTCATCCTTGGAAAAGCCACTCGATTTTGTATGGTTGCGGGTGTGGTGTTGTCGACAATCCCAACTATTTGACAACCTCTGCTAAGATGAGGTTCTTCTGGCTTCCGCTATCAAAAATAAAATGCAGTGAGGTCCCCTTCACCCACATCTATGAATGAAAAAGGTGCTCCCTCTCTTTGGGATCTGTTGGTTCTTCTAGTTGAATTACTGTGGTTGCGACAATAGCAGTGGGGTCTGCGTTAATGATTTGTCATTTACCAGTATTTTCATAATCGGATTATGAATCAGGGTTCAACTCCTTGTCTTTGATCTCGGCCACCAATGACTATTTTGAGAAAAATTCATTGGTGTTGTGCAAAGGGATTTTGTGGAAATCACACCATTTTCCATTGTCCTTCTTTGTCTTCCCATGACCCTTCTTTTCCTGTGTCTTGGACTGGTTTTTGGGAGATTGTCTTTGTCATACTTTGGTTGTTGCAGATTTACAAATCCAAAATCCCGTTAGTTTTGGTGCTTAAATTTTTGCTTGATTTTAACAGCATATCGATAAGAAGCACTAAGTGATGATATGTCCAGAAAATCCATTTCATTCTATATGTATCTGTGTAGAGCCCCACAATATTTTAGAACCAATTGTCGCTCGAAGTATTTGGTACCCAGCTTGGTGCGCAAGGTATGGAAAACTCCGGAACTGCTTGGCCCCTCTCTTGCCGCAGTGTGGTCCATCTCATGTACTGGTCCTCATAGTTTCCAATAGGGTAATACTATTCCTTTACCACATCCACAAAAAATACCAACTGGGATCGACCCCATATATTTCAAACTACTCTATGGAAATATGCTCCCAATAAGTTTCCCACCAATGTTTGACATGGGGGAGAACTTTAAGGAGTGCGAAGGTGATCTTTTCTTTGTTGGAAAATTTGTGAAGATAGAAATAACCTTCTAGCAGATTTAACCATTTGTGTAGGGATTCTACATCTATCTGTCCTTCAAATACAAGAATATCAAAATTAACTTTTCCCTTGAAAGGCGAGGTGCCTCAAAATTGGCCACTTGATGAACATGTGCCTGTTTCTATTGGCAGGCATTGAAGGATGTGGGAAAAATTCTCCATCATTTTGTCCCTCTGTCGTGTGAGAGCTTGCTCAAGCAATAGACTGATAACATCGTCTGCTCTGTCATTTTTCTTTTCTTCTTCCATTGAGGGTTTCTTGGGTGTGTGAGAGTGATTATATTCAAGAGAGACAAGCTTGAGGCCCAAATTGCTATACTCAAACCTCGTTGGGGACATGCACTAAAAAAACGATCAAGAGTAGCTTGCTCTAATACCATTGATCCTGATTATTTTCAGCACGAAATGAGAGTGGAGATATAATAAAGAAATGAGAAGAGATATCACAGATATTCAATAATATAATAGAAATGTATTAGAGATGCAACCATAAACATAGATATACAGTAATACACAATTTCTATTAATGAAATAAATGTATAGATACTATAAAAATATAGAGGGCTAGAATGGTGGCAACTTATCTCTGAGAAGAGATGTGACGGCTACTCGCATTCACAAGAAGATGATTACAATGAGGCTCTAAAGGCCTTTTTACAATAAAAAGGAATGCCCAAAACCCTATACATCCAAAAACCTAACCCTAGAGGATGAGGCGCCAAAAGTCATGTGGGCCCCGTTTGCGTAAGTTAGTACATCAACTTCCCGAGGTTGTAACTTTTGCATACGATCTTCGTTTTAGGTGTATGATAGCTCGTTCGAAAGGTATCATCACGGAGATTCATTTTTGGGGCTCAATAATTCCTTCAAATATCATTGAGAACCTCAATCTCAAAAAACCTTCATTTATCCCCTCGAAATGGCACAGGAAGTTAAAACTTGCTAAAAATAGTAAATTGCCAAAATTGCCAGAAAATTGTTTTGATCTAGTGGGAAAAGGTGGGTGGCCACCAATATGCACCTATATCAATCCTCCCTCCTTAGGAAGAAATGGTATCCATTGCGTTGAGTTCTTCGGGGAGAGGGAAAAGCGTTTGTTGGATCTGAATCTTCGTGAGCTGCTTGTATTGCTCAAGACATCCCACTGCTCAGTTTGTGGAAGTATAACAAGAACCTGTTGAGGCTGAGTTTGTTCAACAAGTCGAGATACATGAGAGGATGATGTGTAGAAGGAATATTTTCTCTTTGTTGCAGCCTTTTCGACCTACTTCTGTTGGATAGAAGGTGCTTGGGGTGAGGTTGTAGTGGTTGCAGTGTCCTTCTATTGTCCTTTTGAACAGATTGTGAAAAAGCTAAATTTTCAAGTATGAGACACTACCTTATGGCACGTTTTAGGTGGAACAATAGTCATAACTACCTCTGCTATTCTGTAGAGATGAGCCCCCAAAGTAACAATGATACTACGGGGTCGAGACTCATAAATAACATGGCACTTCCACATATATGGTTGGCCCAAGAAAACATCACATACATCTAGTGGGGAAACATCACATAATACCTCATCCTTGAAGGGTTGGATGTCGTATGACAATCAACATTGCTGGCTGACACAGAGATCACGCCCTTGGCGAAGCCACTTGATGTTGTATGGCTGCAGGTGTGGTGTTGTCGACAATCCCAACTGTTTGATGACCTCTGCTAAGATGAGGTTCTTATGGCTTCCACTATCAACAATAAAATGAAGTGTGGTCCCCTTCTCCCACATATGTGAATGAAAAAGGTGCTCCCTCTCTTTGGGATCTATTGGTTCTTTTGGTTGAATTACTGCGGTTGTGACAACAGCAGTGGGGTTTGCATCAATGATTTGTCTGTTACTAGTATTTTCAAAATTGGATTTTGAATCAGGGTTCGGCTCCTTGTCTTTGATCTCGACCACCAATCACTGTTTTGAGCGACAATCATTGGTGTTGTGATAGGGTATTTTATGGAAATTGCACCATTTTTCGATGTCCTTCTTTGTCTTCCCGTGACCCTTCTTTTCCTATGTCTTGGACTGGTTTTCGGGAGACTGTTTGTTAGGGTTGTCTTTGTCATACTTTGGTTGTTGTGGATTTATAGATCAAAAATCCTATTTGTTCTGGTGCTTAAATTTTTGCTCGATTTTAACAACAAATCGATAAGCAGCACAGAGTGATGAGATGTCCATAAAATCCATTCCAGTTTGGATGTATCTATGTAGAGCCCCAGAGTATTTCAGAACCAAATGTCGCTCGAAGTATTTGATGCCCAACTTGGTGTGCAAGGTATTGAAGGTATTGGCGAACTCTGGAACTGCTTGGCCCCTCTCTTGCCGTAGTGTGGTCCATCTCATGTATTGTTCCTCATAGTTTCCAACATGGTAATACTATTCCTTTACCGCATCCACAAAAAAATCCCAAGTGGGATCGACCCCATATATTTCAGATTCCTCTGTAGAACTCTGCTCCCAATAAGTTTCCCACCAATGTTTGACATGGGGGAGAGCTTTAAAGAGTGCGAAGGTGATCTTTTCTTTGTCGGAAAATTTCTGAACAAAGAAATAACCTTCTAGTAGATTTAACCATTTGTTTAGGGGTTCTGCATCTATCTGTCCTTCAAATACAGGAATATCAAAATTAACTTGTACCTTGAAATGCAAGGTGCCTACAAATTGGCCACTTGATGAATATGTGTGATGCAGGAGCATCGTAAGAAGCCATCCAAGCAAGCAACATAAAAGAGGGAGACAGTTGGAAAAACACCAACACACATTTTGAAGTGTTTTGAGATTAATGAATGGACATTAATGTAATAGCTAAGGGAAGCGTACATACATTTATATTTAGATATTTTAAACATATCTTGAGTTTTGTTCTCATCTGTAGAATGTAGAGGCATTTATGCATAATGAATGTAAGTAGGTAGATTTAATTTAATAGATTAGACAGTTTAGAAATATAGGAGGGAAAATGGATATAGATACCCTCACCCTTGTATCATTGTAATTTTTTTTATGATCATTCAGAAGTCATAAGCTATAGAGATGTAGAGGAGAAATGGAGAGAAGAATCCATGTACAGGAGCACTTGAGTTAATATATAAATCTTTGACTCAATTTTCATGGTGTTATGATGCTTACTGTATACACTTGTTGAATGGTATGTTTATAGTTGTTTTATTTTCTCTGTTATGCATTTGTTTCAATGTTGTGTCGGTGTATGATTTAATGTTGAGTGTATAAATTCTGAGAGAGGATAAGAATGAGTTTCAATTGTTTCTCTTCTTGAGATTTCCTGCAAAGAGTGCAGTGAACGTCTGCAAGGTGTGTGTTGATGAGGATCTGAGTTTTATCTCAGAAATCTCAGCAGAGATATTGTTGTTCTCATAACCAGTAGAAGTGTAGGTGAGGCACAGAGTCATGCAAGGTGTGCACAAGCTGGTTGAATCCTTAGAAATTATCAACTAAGGTGAAGGTTGAAGGAATACTGTTGCAAAGAGTGTACAAGGTCGAAGATTCAAGTAACCAGAGGTTATTTGAAAGTTGTCGCAAGGAGTGCGAGCAAGATTCCTTTTAGGGCTAGAGTTTACAAGTAAAATATCAGGAAGGATAACATCTTTGAAGTGTTCAAAGGGAGACGAAGATCAAAATCACCTCATAGAAGTCAAGTTCAGGAGGGAGGACACCAAGTTGTTTGGGCAGAATTCATTGAGAAGTGAATTGGGTGGTCAGAATTCTCTGTGGAGAACTCGCGAAATCGCAAGGACCATAGGATCCAAAGGAGCTATAAGGTGATTAGGAGTTGGATGAATCCACCACCTTGAAATCAAGAGTCAACACGAACTGTTGATCATGGTCAATTTGAGTCGAAAGATCATTTCGGGGATTCAAGGTTCGTAAGTTTGGAGCACAGGCCAAAACTCTTGGTCACTTTAACTCCCAAATCGTGAAAGGAATTAACAAGTGTGAAATTGAACAGTGGGAATACTTCATGGAGAAGTGTCGAAGGCCCAAGAGCCATTGGATCTTGCAAAGAATTAAACGGGTTAAGGCGAGTACCTTTTCAATCACAAACAAGCTCAGGAGGAGTAGTGGTCATTGGATGAGAAGAAACAGGAGCCGTTGATTCCCCTTTGATGTGGAATTTCAACATTTCAGCATTTTGGATATTCCAATGACAAGGAGTTGGGGCACTTTATGTTGAAAACCGCGAAGTCGTGAAATGCAACGTGTCTTTGGAGTGGAATTTCAGCATTTCGACATTTCGGGGTTCGACATTTCGGATATTCTGATGACAAGGATCCGGGGCACTTTATGTTGAAAACCCCGAAGTTACGAAACGCGACGTGTCTGTGGAGTGGAATTTTGGCATTTTCCAAGAGCTCTGGAAATATATCGGGACTCTCCAACTCCCAAAATTCGAAGTCCTTTGTAGCTTAAACAAAGGGTTTAATCAACCCTTGGTGTGGTTTTAGTAAATATCCTGTGCGGATCTTGGACAGAGGGTTGGGGGTCTGTGCCAATGTGCCTATTGCTATCGGTAGGCATTGAAGGATGTGGGAAAAATACTCCATCATTTGGTCCCTCTGTCGTGTGAGAGCTTACTCAAGGAACAGACTGATAGGATTATCTGCTCCGTCATTTTTCTTTTCTTCCACCATTGAGGGTTTCTTGGGTGTGCGAGAGTGATTTTCTTCAAGAGAGACAAGCTTGAGACCCAACTTACTATACTCATACCTTGTCCGGGACATGCACTGAAAAAACAATCCAGATCAGCCTGCTCTGATACCACTGATCCATATTATTTTCGGCATGAAATGAGAGTGGAGATATAATAAAGAAATGAGCAGAGATATCACAGATTTTCAATAATATAACAAAAATGTATAAAATATGGAACCATAAACACAGATATACAGTAATACATGATTTCTGTTCATGAAAGAAATGTACAGAGACTGTAAAAATACGGAGTGAAAGACTCGCTAGAATGGTGGCAACTTATCTTTGAGAAGAGATGTGATGGCTACTCGCATTCGCAAGAAGATGATTAGAATGAGGATCTGAAGGCCTTCTTACAATAAGAAGGAATTCCAAATACCCTATACATCAAAAAACCTAACCCTAGGAGATGAAGTGCCAAAATTCATGTGGGCCCCATTTGGGTAAGTTAGTACATCAACTTCCCGGGGTCATAACTTTTTCATACAATCTCCGTTTTAGGCATATGATAGCACGTTGGAAAGGTATCATCGAGAAAATTAATTTTTGGGGCTCAATCATGCCTTCGGATATCATTGACCACCTCAATCTAGAAAAAAATTCATTTAGGCCCTCAAAATTGCCCCGGAAGTTAAAACCTGCTAAAAATAGTAAATTGCCAAAATTGCCAAAAAGCAGTTTTGAGCCAGTCGGAAAAGGTGGGTGGCCACTGATATCCACCTAGATCAATCCTCCCTCCTTAAGAAGCAATGGTCTCCATTGCGTTGAGTTCCCAGGGGAGATGGAAAATCATTTGTTGGTTCTGCATCTTGGTGAGTTGCTTGTATTGTTGGAGACATCGCGCTGCACAGTTTGTGGAAGTATGTCAAGAACCTGTTGAGGTCAAGGCTTTCAACAAGTCGATATACATGAGAGGATGATGTGAAGAAGGAATCATTTCTCTTTCTTACAGACTTTTCGACCTGCTTCTGTTGGATAGAAGGTGTTTCGGGTGAGGTTGTAGTGGTTGTAATGTCCTTTTGTTCTCCTTTTGAACAGATTGTGAAGAAGCTAAATTTTGTAGTATGAGATACTACCTTGTGGAACTTTTTAGGTGGAACAATAGTTGGAACTACCTCTGGTATTCTGTAGAGATGACCCCCCAAAGTAACAATGACACTATGGGGTCGAGACTCATAAACAACATGGTGCTTCGACATATATGGCTAGCCCAAGAGAACATCGCAGACATCCAGTGGGGAAACATCACATAATACCTTCTCCTTGAAGGGCTGGATACTGTATGACAATCAAAATTTTTGGACGACTCAGAGATCTTATCCTTGGCGAAGCCACCTGATGTTGTATGGCTACGGGTGTGGTTTTGTCGACAATCCCAACTATTTGAGGACCTCTGCTGAGATGATGTTCTTCTGACTTCCGCTATCAACAATAAAATGCAGCAGGGTCCCCTTCACCCACATCTGTGAATGAAAAATTCGCTTCCCATCTAAGTCAGGGATGATTTTAGGGGCTAAATTTCGCTCATGGGATAATTTTTCTTGGTTTTTCCCAAAAAGAGATTCGCTATTCTAAAATTTATTCGCCCAAATTCTAAAGGACAAAATTATTTTACCTTAAAAATCGCCAAAATTTTATATAAAATATATAAAATACTAAGAAATTTGAATATTTTTACAAAAGTATCACCAAACATTTATAGTTGGTATAGGAAGGATTAGTAATATTCGCCAAGGTTTCTACATTTTAAAATAAATTTCCATCCTTAAAATCATCCCTGCCCGTCTTCGAGATCTATTGGTTCTTCTAGTTGAATTGTTATGGTTGCGACAATAGTAGTGGGGTCTGCATCAATGATATGTCCTTTACCAGTATTTTTAGAATCAGATTATGAATCAGGGTTTGACTCCTTGTCTTTGATCTCGGCCACCAATGAATGTTTTGAGCAACATTCATTGGTTTTGTGCCAGGGGATTTTGTGGAAATCATACCATTTTCTGTTGTCCTTCTTTGTCTTCCCGTGACCCTTCTTTTCTTGTGTCTTGGACTGGTTTTCCAGAGACTGTTTGTTAGGGATTTCTTTGTCATACTTTTGTTGTTGCGGATTTATAGATATGAAATCCCGTTTGTTCTAGTGCTTAAATTTCTGCTTGATTTTAATAGCATATCAATAAGTATCACCGAGTGATGAGATGTCCAAAATATCCATTTCAGTCTGGATGTATCTGTGTAGAGCCCCACGGTATTTTAGAACCAAATGTCGCTCGAAGTCTTTGATAACCAACTTGCTGCACAAGGTATGGAAGGTATTGGTGAACTCTGAAATTGCTTGGCACCTCTCTTGCTATAGTGTGGTCCATCTCATGTACTGGTCTTCATAGTTTCCAATAGGGTAATACTGTTCCTTTATCGCATCCACAAAAAAATCCCAAGTGGGATCGACCCCATATATTTCGGACACCTTTGTGGAACTCTTCTCCCAATAATTTTCCCACCAATGTTTGACATGGGGGAGAGCTTTAAGGAGTGTGAAGGTGATCTTTTATTTTTCAAAAAAATTGTGAACAGAGAAATAACCTTCTAGTAGATTTAACCATTTGTCTAGGGCTTCTGTATCTATCTGTCCTTCAAATATAGGAATACAAAAATTAACTTGTACCTTGAAAGGAGAGGTGCCTTAAAAGTGGTTGCTTAATGAATATGCACCTATTTCTATCGATAGGCATTGAAGGATGTGGGAAAAATTCTTCATCATTTCGTCCCTCTGTCGCGTGAGAGCTTACTCAAGCAACAGACTTATAGGATCATCTGCTCCATCATTTTTGTTTTCTTCCACCATTGAGGGTTTCTTGGGTGTGTGAGAGAGATTGTATTCAAGAGAAACAAGCTCAAGACTGAACTTTCTATACTCGTACCTCGTCAGGGACATGCACTGAAAAAATGATCAAGAGCAGCCTGCTCTGATACCACTAATCTAGATTATTTTCGGCGTGAAATGAGAGCGGAGATATAATAAAGAAATGAATAGAGATATCGTAGATATTCAATAATATAACATAAATGCATCAGAGATGCAACCATAAGCACACATATATATAGCAATACATGATTTCTATTAATGAAAGAAATGTACTGAGACTGTAAAAATATAGAGTGAAAGACTCGTTAGAGTGGTGGCAGCTTATCTCTGAGAAGAGATGTGACGGCTACTCGCATTCACA
>CBVK0101271674.1:0-10630 GCA_900067695.1 Picea abies | reverse complement strand
GGGGTTTCCCATGAGGTTTTCCTTCTTTCATCATTTTATGAGGGTTTCATTATTGTATTGAGCAACTAAAATGGCCTAGTAGCCGGGACTCACATTTTCTTATTATGTCACTACAGTTAGGCTTAAGGGGGTGTTATAGAATAATACTAACTTCCCTTGGTGTACTACTTGTCTTAGGCACCTAGACCTTGGTTAATTCATTCCAATGCATATTTCCTCACTTGATTTGACTTTCTAGAGAGGGTAGGAGACACCTTTTCCTCACTTGATTTGACTTTCTAGAGAGGGTAGGAGACACCTTCCTTGATTTTAGGGAGTTAAAATTTAGTTCTTTAGTTAGAAATCCACTTAATAATTCCTTTACAAGCTCCATGAAATGTTTAAACACCTAACGAAAGTAGAGCACACTTCCTCCTTAAATCAAGGAAATTGTCCCTTGATTTTAGGGATTTACCCCTTTTCTTTAGTAAACTTTGCATGTTTAGCTAATCAATTAGTAAACTCACACTTTTCAGCCTTTCATACTGATGTTAGGTGTGGGTTATCTATTTTAGAGGTTTATGCATGTGATTTAGCCATTTTTACACTACTTTTAGTTGCAATTGCTATTATTAGTGACCAGATCAATTCAACTCTACATATTGGATTGGTCTTAATGAAATTTTGAACATATAGAGAATAATATTGTGAATACATTCATTCTTATGGAGTAAATTCTTATATCTCTCTCTCTTATTTGTTTATTTTCAAATTCATTGGATTAGTATTATTTTTCTCATCAAATTCTAGATCTCTTGGGTCTCAAAATTTTACAATAACAGAGGGAGTTAATGATTTTTAGCAGTCTAACATGCCACAAGTCTCATGTAACTCCATAGTGAGTGTGATCCAGACTTAGGAGAAAAATGAATTGATTAACAAACTGAACACAATAAACATAGATATATGAAAAACAACATAGATATCTAGTGAACAATATCTTCTATTGAATAAATGAAATAGACTGAAACTATAAAACTACATAACTAAAACACTTGCTCGAATGGTGGTATTTATCTTTGAGAAGATATGTGGATGTTACAGGCATATATTTGAGAAGAATGATTACAATGAGGATCCAAAGGCCTATTTGATATTACTCATGAATGCAAAAAACCTAGACATCCAAAAACCTAACCCTAGAAGGTGAAACGCCAAAATTCATGTGGGCCCCTATGGGTAAGTTGGTACCTCAACTTCTCGAGGTGGTAAATTTTTCATACAACCTCTGTTTTAGGTGCATGATATCCCATTAGAAACGTATTTCAGAGAACTGCAAATTCTGCCATGAAACTCTAACTCTGTCTATAATTTGATTGTGGAGAGCCAAAAAAAATGTTGTTTAGGGCTCCAAAATGGCCCTGGAAGTACAACAAGATGTGCTAACATGAAAACATAAAAAATAATTGAGTTGGATTAGGTGAGAGGCCACCAATATCCACTTGGAAGATGTATAGGGATTCAGACATCCCTAGAAGTGTAGAACGCACAATTACAACAAAGTAAAGAAGAACATATTGAACTGAAAATGAACAACAAGACCTAGTTGGAATAGGTGGGTGGCCACTGATATCCACATGGATCAATCCTCCCCCCTTAGGAAGCAATGGTCTCAATTTCATTGAGTTCCCCCATTAGGTGATGAAACTTCTGTTGGATTTGGCCCTTGGTGAGCCACTTGCCTTGGTGGAGGAGTTGCCATGCCTTGACAACCTGATAAAGTTGGATCCTCTGTTGATGAGTTCCCTTTATCTATGTTTCCACTATCTGATTAATGGATGCTTGTTCCATGGATTCATGGTTGATCTATGTTACTGTCAACTATTCTGTGATCTCTGAGGTGTCCAATAATGGTGGAAAATATGACCGAATGAGGTTCACATTGAACACTAGGTGCAAGCCAAGGAAATGTGGAGTGTTGAGCTCAAAATCATTGCTACCCATAGCCTTGGTGATAATGTAAGGCCCATAGAGAAGTGGGTGGAGCTTCTAATGGGGCCCTGTGAGATGCTCCTTCTGTAAATGTAACTATACTTTGTCTCCAATCTGAAACTCTTGTGGTACCCTATGTTTATCATTATGTTGCTTGTACTTAGCATTGGATTTCTGCAAAATCTCCTCAACCTGTGATGGATGTGCTGAACCCACTCAATGAATCTGGTGGCTTTTTTTATCTCAGACTAAACATGGAAAGAGTTTGTTTGTGTGGTGGTAATAGGTAGTGCAACATCAATGGGACCCAAGGGTTGGAATCCTAGCCCCACCTGAAATCTGCTATGGTCGGTGGAGCTATGGAGAGCCTTGTTGTAATTTTTTTGAACATAGGGGAGACTATCATCCCATGTACATGTATTATTAGAGATGTAAATGCGTAGGATATGCACAATCATCTGATTTAAAACCTCTATTTGGCCATTGTTTTGGGGGTGGAAAGAAGTGGATTTAGTGAGCTTGGTGTCCAATAGTGACCAAAGACTAAAAAAAAATTGTCGAGGAACCTGTTTTCCCAGTCGGAGATGATGATCTGTGGTATCCCATAATGGACCCGTTCAAAGAAGAGCTTGGCATTTTTTTTCACTGTGATATTCTTCTTCTAGGCTGTGAGGATGTCCATCTTCAAAAACTGATCAATGACCACAAATATCTAGTCACTTCCTTGCTTGGTGGACAGAAGGCCAAACATGTAATCCATTGAGATGGATTTCCAAGGATTCTTGGGGGTAGGAAGAGGGGTTTATAAGCCTTGCTTCTTAATGGATGGCTTGGAAATAGCATAGGAAGTGCAAGATATGATATACTTGCTGACGTCCTATCGAAGTTTTGGCCGATAAAAATGTTTCTAAAGAGAAACCACAGTTTTATCCATGCCAAAATGTCCTACCATCCAACTATAGTGGGATTCCTGAATCACCTTTGCACACTTGCTTGTAGGAACAAATAGATGTCCCAGATGGCATAATAGTCCATCTTGAATGTGAAAATCGATGACAATCCCACATGTACCCAATAGTTGATAGGTGGTGGCAAAGTACGGATCTTGATGATAAAGTTGGGGCCACTCAGATGCCTCATATCCATAGGAATGGATCAAAGTGGTGAGGGAAACCATGGGAGGTCGACTGAGGAAGTCAACAACACGATTTGAGATCCATGTCTTATACTTGATGTTGAGATGGAACCGTTGCAGGTAGGTGGACCACTTCTAATGGCGGTCGTTATGCAATTTCCCCTGTGTCTGTATGAATTGCAGAGGCTTGTGATCAGTATGGATGATCATCTCCTTTCCCATAATGTAATGTTTCCATTGACGACAGGCTTGTACTATGGAATACATTTCCTTTTTATAGGTGGGGTATTTTCAAAAAGTATTTGAGAGTGTCTCACTATGGTATGCCACTAGATGACCATGTTGAGTGTGAATTACGCCTACATCATAGTCAGATGCATCAGTCTCAATCTCAAACGATTCTCATAGATTAGGAAAGGAGAGTACTAGATTTGAGCACAGGCAATGCTTCAGATCATCGAATTCTCGTTGTTGTTCCTTCCCCCACACAAACTTGGCCCTGCCATAGCCCTTTGTCACCTGGTTGAGGGCCCATTCAATATGGGATAATCCCAACATGAACCGTCAGTAGAAGTTGGCCAGTCCCAAGAAGCTATGAAGCTTGGTTAGTGTGGTCGGGGATGGGCAATCATAGATGACTTAGATCTTAGCTAGATCAACATGTACCCCATTCTCATCAACAATGTATCCCAAGTATTAGACCCTGTTCATGTCAAAAGAGCATTTTTCCAAGATGGAATATAGCTTTTGCTACCATAAAGTACTCAAAACCTGTTGAATATGCCGCATGTGCTCCTCTGAATTTTTGTTGAATATTAGGATGCCATCCAAACACACTACCACAAAATATTTGGTGAGGGGTCTCAATACATCATCCATAAACCTCTTAAACATGGTTGGTGCATTTGTTAAGCTAAAGGGCATGACCAACCATTCAAAGAGACCTTCTTTAGATTTAAAGGTTGTCTTCCATGCATCAGTTAGTTTGATGGGAACCTGGTGGTAGCCAGACTTTAGGTCAATCTTGCTGAAGAAATGTTCCCCCTTGAGTTGGTCAACAAGGTCATCAATCCTGGGAATTAGGTATCAGTTCCTGACTATGATTTTGTTTAGGGCTCTATAATCAATGCAGATTCACCAAGTCTCATATTTCTTCTACACCAGTATTCTTCCACGATCTCGTCCACTTGCTTCTGCTACAAAGAGAGTCTTTGTTAAGAGGCCACGGATGTGGCGGCAACATTCTACTTACTGTGAGCATAGATCACAAAGAAGACAAACTTCCCGGTATGTGAAATGACCTTACTACATTTCTTACCAGAGATTAAAGAAATAGTGGTATTTGGCACTACCTATGGTATCCTGTATAATTTTCTACCCAAAGTAATAATAACACTGCGAGGTCTAGACTCATACATAACATGATGCTTCCACAAATATGGTTGTCCTAAAAGAAGATCACAAACGTCAAGGGGAACAATACCAAACAATACCTCATCTTTGAAAGGATTGATGTCGTAGGGAAGACGACACTATTGGATGGCACATAGATCTTGTCCTTGGTGAAGTCAATCGATGGTGTAGGGTTGCGGGTGTGGTGTCATAGGCAGTTCCATCCGCTTGCTGACCTCTACTAAAATCAACTTCTTCTGACAATCGCTATCGAAAATAAAATGAACTGGATCCCCCTTTACCCACATATGTGAGTGAAAAAGGTGTTCCCCTTCCTCTGGTTCTTCTAGTTCACTTGGCCAGAATTTGGTTGTAGTGGCAGTAGCACTAGGTTCAACATCAATAATTTTCTTCCCTCCTTCAGGTTTTGATTTGAAATCAGAATCGACCTCTGACTTGGAAGCCTTCAACTCGACCATGAGTGACTACTTGGAGCGGCATTCTTTAGTGTTGTGCCAAGGGATTTTATGGTACTCACACCATTTTCTCATGTCCTTCTTCATCTTCTCATTTCCCTTCTTGTGTTGCAACTTTGACTGGTTGTCCTAAGAGTGTCCATCTCTGCTCTGTCCCTTGTTGTGTGGTTTGGGGCCTCCTTTTCCCTACTTCAGCTGTGAGGAGTTTGTAGATCCAAACTCTCACCTCTTCTACTTAAATTTATGTTCGATCTTGACAACGTATCTATAAGTCGTACCCAATGAGGTGATGTCCAGAAACTCCATTTTTGTTTGGATGTATCTATGAAAAAAATCGTGGTATTTGAGCACCAGATGTCGCTCAGAGTTTTTGATACCCAATTTGGTGCACAAGGTATGGAAAATATTGGTGAAATCTAGTACTGGATGGTTCATTTCTTGACGCAGGGTGGTCCATCTGGTGTACTGGTCCTTGTAGCTTCCAACATGGTAGTATTGTTCTTTAATGGCATCTTGAAAGGAATCCCATGTAGGGGAAACCACAAATATTTCAGATTCCTCTATGGCCCTTTTCTCAGAGTAAGTGTCCCACCAATCCTTAACATGGGGGATGATCTTGAGGAGTGCAAAAGTAATATTTTCCCTATCGAAAAAATTATGGATCGAAAAATACCCTTCGAGTAGATTCAACCATTTATCTACAACATCCGCATATATCAGTGCTTCAAATGATGGAATATCAAAAATTACTTGTACCTTGAAGGGGGTTACATGGCTGCTTGATGAAGATGCTTCTCCTATGGGCAGATGCCGAAGGATCTATGCAAATTTGTCCATCATTTCGTTCCTTTGTTGTTTAAGGGATTCCTCGAGCAACATTTTAAAAGGATCTCCTGCTCCATCATCTTTATTTTTGTCTCCCATGGGTTGTTGTTGGGCTCGACACAACTGATCTTGCAACGACTCAATTGGTTCGAGTCCCAACTTCTTGTACCCAGAACTTGTTGGGAACATGCATGAAGAAAAATAAATGAAGAGAAGACAACTCTAATACCATTGATCCATATTTATGAGCAGAATGAACTGATTAACAGACTGAATACAATAAACACAGAGATATGAATAACAACACAGATATCTAGTGAACACTATATTCTATTGAATAAATGAAATAGGCTGAAACTGTAAAACTCCTGAACTAAAACACTTGCTCGAATGGTGGTAGTTATCTCTGAGAAGATATTTGGCTGCTACATGCATCCATGTGATAAGAATGATTATAATGAGGCTCCAAATTCCTTTTTGATATTACTCATGAATGCCAAAACCTTAGACATCCAAAAACCTAACCCTAGAAAGTGAAATGCCAAAATTCATGTGGGTCGCTATGGGCAAGTTGGTACCTCAACTTCCCCGGGTCATAACTTTTGCTTATGACCTCCCTTTTAGGTGCATGATAGCCTATTGGAAATGTCTTTAAGAGAACTACACATTACTTTGTCAAACTTTTACCCTATCTAGAGTTTCACTGTGGTGAGCCAAAAAAACATTGTTTAGGGCTCCAAAACGACCCTGGAAGTACAACAAGATGCACTGACATGAAAACATACAAAATAAGCCAGTTGGATTAGGTGATCTGACGAATCTAGAAGTGTAGAACCCACAATTACAACGAAGTACAGAAGAACACATTGAATTGAAAATGAACAAGAGGAGCCAGTTGGAATAGGTGGGTGGTCACCGGTATCCACCTAGATCATAGTGTCTTCCACTTTGTACTTGAATTATCTCCATGCTATATAAAAAAGAGCATAGCAATCTCACCTTCTGGTTGGGTTTTCTCCCGTAAGGGTTTCCAAGAGAAACTATTTGTGTTATCTTGTGTATAGTGTGTGAGTGTACTTTATTATTCTCTTTTTTTCTGCATTTTATATATTTCACGCATAAGTAGAAAATCAGTAACTAAATATTCTGGAATCTAAAGGAATTTAACCTTCATAGTGTAGACTTCAATTTTATTGATCTATTGTGACAAAATTTTCTAGCGGAATATCCACGACACTTTATAGATCAACTATTATAAAACTTAAAATAAAATAAGATATTAAAACAATACTGTTTTTTAGATAAAATAAAATATTTGTGATAATTGAGAGGAATAAAGGAAGATCATATGTTTTTAAAGAAAAATTCAATAGTAGAGTGGAACTATAGTGTTGAGAAAATGATAAATGGAGGGTGGAAAGAGATCCTTGTTGTGGGATAAAAATAAAATCTTATTTAATAGTCTCGTCACTCATATTATCTTATATGGTTGTGAAATTTAGGGTTGCAACATATCTACGAAATCATAGAGAAAGATAGAACAAATCCAAAATTGTTTTCTAACTAGTATTCTCAAAATTAAAAGAAACAAACCCTATCATATCCTCCTCATAAAAGTGAGTTTTCCCCCCATTGAGAGCATGGCCTATATCTAATGTACAAGAACAAGATAAACAACATGAAAGAAAAGAAGCTTCCTAAGATGCTTCAAACACCAATGAAAACCACATGAGGCTCAAACACTCTTGGTATAAAGATGTCATGTCTTGGTTAAATCCTTGGGGAGTCAAGGAGGTAAGGTCATTCCCTATAATGGAAATAACATTAAAAATATTATTACATATAAATTTAAGAAGAAATTGTGATGCCATCAAAAATTAGAAGATAGAAGAAAATTAAAATACTATGAGGAGATGCTCAACCATAATCGAAAAAATCAAAAATATATAATCTAAAAAATCAAAAGTAGATATTTATTTTGAAAGGGCTAAAAAAATAACAATTTCAAAATATTTGTTGCAATATCAATCCTCTTAACGTTTTAACTCATAAAAAATATAGTGATTTATGAATGTTTCTTTTAAAACTTTTAATACAGATATAAAATTTTAAAGTAAACCAAGTAATTCTTTAAATTTTTAAATGTTCCACATACCAATTAAAATTAATTTTAAAGTAAACCTAGTAATTCTTTAAAAAATTGATATTATTTAATCTTAACACCACATGGTCTGTATAATTATCATCAAAACAAACCAAAAGGTTTTTTGGGCATGAAGAAAAAACTCAAGAACCAGCTTCATTGAAAACACTCAAGAACCAGTTACATTGAAAAAACGTCTTTAATGAATATTAGGAAATCAATAGAAATATCATATAAACAGATAAATTATCCCTGTGGCTCTGTACGACTGAACTAAATGATTCAAGACAACGAGGCTAAAGCTTACAGATATATAAAAATAAATATATATTTTTAATTACACCATGAAGCCTTAAGGGTAAATACCTGTGAAATGGCGATCGTTCGTCAAGAAATCAGATTTGACGAATTCCAAAGGTAAACGTGGCAGATCTATCAAAATCCCAAAGCGGCCTTCTTATCCTGGACGAGAAACAGTAAAGGAGAATTCCACTGATGTCTGCTATACATGGAAACCCTAAATTATTACAAGAATATAAAACCTAATAGTCCGGATTAAGGCAGTCGGAGATGGTGACCGTATCATGTTAAATGTGTTCAAAGGCGATCTCTGACGAAAACTGAACAATGACTCAGAAATTCGATAAAAGTTCCGCGGGGAGTAGAAGAAATGATCAGAATTATCGATAAAAGTCCCGCGGGGAGTAGAAGAGATGATCAGAATTGGGGGTCATTAGGGGAAGATCTTTTAAAACACTCGGAGAGAAATTAAGGCGCCCTGACGGGAACAGGAAATTGGGCGAGAAAGGAGACAACGCCGATGTGGCTGCAACAATCGAAGCAGAAGTCACTGCCGAAGGCCCATTCTCGTTAGCTTCAGTCTCGCAAGCCCTACACCCAATTTCTTGATTGCTATCATTTTTCATTGTAAAGTCATGATCGGCTGTGAGATCTTCGGAATGATCAGAATTACGAGTACCCGACGAAGAGGACGACCTCCCTGTGAGGCGTTGCACCAGAGTCATGAAATCCTGCACTTCCGCATGAATGATCTGAGGAGACTGCATGTAGATTATCATCGGCTGTGATCTGTTGATGATCGGCATCGAAGGAACCGCTGCAACCGCAGGAGCCGGCTTTCGGATCTTCTGAGACTCCTTGCAAATCCTCAGAGGAGATGGCCTGGGGCCCTGGAGTTCCTTCCTTGGCGATCCTGAGCTTGGTCGCTGAGAATTCATAGTTCCAATATTATTCAGAAACTGTACGAAGCAAAATTAACCAGACATCTATCTAACGATCGGATTGGAGCCGAGGAAAAAGCTGAGAATCCCAGTCAAGTCAATACTGGCTCTTCTCGTGGTCCTCCTCTTTTAATTCGAAGCTGTGCAAGTCTTTGCTGTCCATTATCACCTTCCAGATTAAACCCCAACTTGTTTTACAAGAGCATGGTAATTGCTAGTCCCCGCCCTTCCATGTACAACCAGCTATAAAATCTCTCGAGACTTTTGATATGTTAATTCATATTCAAATTAACCATCTCACCCGTATCCTAATAAAAAAATAACTGAGTCCACCATCCTACCCGCCGAAAGCATGACATTTGACCTTTCACTGAAAACTCTATAGCGACGTCGAGATTCCCGTCTTCACGTGTTTTCTTTGTCGTAAACCCTGGGCCGCACAAGGCAACTTGCCAGTGCAATTCTCACATGATACAGGTCCTCCCGATAATATCACTGTACAAAGAAAAGTGATATTCCATGATAATATTTTTGTTCGATCCCCAGTCGTATTGGCCTTTTGTTTTATTACTTTCATCAAATTAAATTAGGTATTGAAAATTCAACGTTTGTGTATGGTAAGGATGCTAAATCCTAATCTTAACCATATAAGGTTTGAATTCATGACTTTTCTTTGTTGTGTACACCTTTTACCAATTGTGTTATTCCACGAGACTGTCACTTTTATTTTCATTATGCATTTTTTTTTTTTTAAAACATTATTAATTTGATCGAGTTTCAAAATTTATTATTTTTTTAAATTATTAATTTGAAACATGAGTAATTTGATATTTTGATATTGTTTGAAAAAAATAAATTTTTAACCATTACTACGAATTTATTAGAATTATAATCATGGTAAAAATTTTTTTTTTTAACAATTAACTTGTTGAACTAACCCTTAAAAAAACAATTTTATAATTTTTAAGTTTGAATATTATTTAAATTTATTAATATCACTAAATAAACCAATGTATAGTAAAAACAATTTTATAACTTTTAAGTTTGAATATTACTTAAATTTATTAATATCACTAAATAAACCACCCTAATGTATAGTAAAAAAACAATTTTATAACTTTTAAATTTGAATATTATTTAAATTTATTAATATCACTAAATAAACCCTAATGTACAGTAAAAAAAACAATTTTATAACTTTTAATTTTGAATATTATTCAAATTTATTAATATCACTAAATAAAACCTAATGTGCATTTATATTTATAAATGCATAGTCACATTTATAAAGAAAAAAATGAATAAAAAATAAAAGTGTTCATAATAAATATATTGTTTATGTTGCACAAGTTTGGAGAAAGTCTAAACATTGGGAAACGTGAAGTTGGGAGTTATACTATTATATATTAAAAATTTATAAAAAATAATTGCAATTTTTTTTTTAGAT
>CBVK0101271669.1:0-11679 GCA_900067695.1 Picea abies | reverse complement strand
CCCATGACTAGGGTTGACATCAATGACAACAACCAATATTCCAATAGGAAGTTGAATGAATTGATGGTATGAGTCATCACGCATCCATAACAACCCAAAGAACCTCAAAATTGTCCCACAGAAAAAGGTGGGACTGGTTAAAACCACCCCAACATGAGTGATAGTCCCTAAATGCTTTTGATAGGGTTTCATTGATGCTCCCAAATGTTCTATCTATGGGTGTCACCCTAGGTGTGACACTCCCTAAGTCATGGCAGGGGGCATCATTGCTCCAACTAAGCCGAAAATTGAGGGTAAAAGTCATGTTTTCTACCTTCA
Organism: Picea abies; assembly: GCA_900067695.1. Classification (NCBI taxonomy): domain Eukaryota; kingdom Viridiplantae; phylum Streptophyta; class Pinopsida; order Pinales; family Pinaceae; genus Picea; species Picea abies. Next base: position 11,361 of record CBVK0101271669.1, on the reverse strand, counting down.
AAATGGGTTTTTCTTCTCTTTAATGGCTTGGGATGATGGAGAAATGTTATTCCATGGTTCCAGAGAGATGAAACATAATTGTGACATCGAGGAAAGTGTCATTTTGGAATTACGACACTCAACAATGAAACTTTACATAAGTGCAACACTTAATGAAATAGTGACAGAAGTGCATCACTTAATCAAATAGTGACATAAGTGCGACACTTAGTACGACAATGCACAGTGTGAGATTTTTTCATGTAACAAAATCAATATGAAATAGTGACAGAAGTGCATCACTTAATCAAATAGTGACATAAGTGCGACACTTAGTACGACAATGCACAGTGTGAGATTTTTTCATGTAACAAAATCAATAGATTAAGAGCTTACCCAATTTAACAAGAGAATAAGAAAGAAACAAACAATAAATGTCTCATCTCCAATTGGTATAGTAACGTTTCAAATGGATTGATCTTCAAAGCTAGTTGAAGTCTTGAATGACCATAACAAATCTTTAGTGCACCAAGAATATAAACAAAACAAATATAGCTCCAAGAATTGATACCAAAACATAAATAGTAAGATATTTTATTAATTTTAGTGACAAATGATATTCAACAATTCACAACAATGTGGAATGAGAGGAAAGACTCTATTTACATAGGAGGCTTATACATCCTTCTCATTCTTTATGAATTTTTTCTCCATAAATTATCCCAAGAGAATGACAAAGAATACTTGTCATTCAAATAAATAAGGATAGTAATTCAAAAAAAATAATCAAATCATGTCGCATGTACATAAAACCCTCATGGAACGGGGACACCCAAAAAATAAGGGGGTTGATTTACTTCTCTATCCCAATTTTCCAAGAAAACAATTATGTAACTCGACCTCAAAACTTGGTGGAGTATCCTCCGAAGAAAGAAAAGTACCAAAATATGCCTCCTTCGAGTTGAATGACCTCATGAAAAGGTGGATACAGGCCTCAAAAGGTGGAAATATCTCTCAAACATGTTTAAGAAATGCTTAAAAGGTACCTCCAAGGCATGACAGAGACTAAGTAAGAATTGGATGTGAAGATGGTTTTCCCAAAATATTTGAGCTTCCTCATTCCCACTCTTATAAAAAATTGGAAACCATTATGAAATCTATTAGTAGAAAATCAATAAAAGGCACAAAAACAAAATAAAATTGGTATCATTTTCAAACTGTGAAAAATAACTTTTTTCAGTAGTCGACTCAATCATTTTGGCTTCAAAAGTTTTTCTAAGTCTCACACTTTTTTGTTTTCTCATAGGATTTATCCCTTTTTAACTAACATATGTAAATTTTTCCCATCTTCATAGATGGTTTTAGACTTTGAAATAAGAAATCTTTCAAAGATTTACTCTAATTTTTTTATTTTTTTTTATCTTTGCAACCATTCAAAGTTTTAAATACAAAAGTATGACTTGTAAAAATGTTCACGTGTTAGCTTTGCAATTCATCATTATTGGTATTGTATATTTGAATTTATAAATTTCTTTATTTCTTTTCATAACCACGGTATTTATTACTGAAGTATGGTGAAATTGAGATATTCATGAATATAATATAGAAGCTTTCTTAGAAAATTGTGTTTTTGTTTAATTTGAAGAATCATTTCCTTCTCACTTATTTGTTAATCACTTTCTATAAAGTATTCATTTCCTAGAAAAAATATATAATTTTTTTAGAAATTATTTTTCTCTTTTTATTTTATTATCCTTGAAATTGGTTAAACGAGAATATAGTTCCTTGGTGAATGTGAATGCATGTTTTATTTGATTACTTTTTATGATTTACTTTTTTATTTCATCAACCATTGTTTTCTATTCTTACATTAGATAATATTTGAATTTATTCAATTTATTTGAAGAAATTTTCAAATATCATAAACCAACTTTTAATGGTTATCCCCTATGGATACTAGAATATTTCAGCTAGCCTAGAGTAGAGAGGGTATTTTCCTCTATAGTGTGCCTTGTAATTGTTCCCTCATTAGGAACAACATCTAATTTGGGACTATTCTTGATGTGTCTTCCTATTAGGTATGAATTTTATTTTCATAAATTCATTTATTATGGTCAATATTTCCTTCTCATAAATGAGATATATTGAGTTTTTTTTTTTTTTTTTAAGTTAACAACTTTAAACAAGGGACCTTCCTTCTATTAGGTATGAATTTTATTTTCATAAATTCATTTATTATGGTCAATATTTCCTTCTCATAAATGAGATATATTGAGTTTTTTTTTTTTTTTTAAGTTAACAACTTTAAACAAGGGACCTTCCTTCTTGTATTAAAGCTACACCAATGTCATACCCCATAGCATCACAATCCACAATAAAAAGAAATTATGAAGTCAAGTGTATCCATGACAATAGTCTTATATAGGGTCATATTAAATTTCTCAAAAACTTTGGCTGCTTCTTTATTCCAAAAGAAACCATCCCCTTTCAGTAGTTTTTTTGCAAGAACTATTGTTTGATGATAGTTATTGAAAAACTTGCAGTAATAGTCTATCAATTTTATGAATCTCCTAATATTATTTAAGGTTTTGTAAATTTTACATTCCATTATATATTTAATTTCGTTATGGTCCACATTGATTCCTTCATGAGATACAATATGCCCTAAATATTCCACTTTATGAACCTCAAATGTTTACTTGGAAGGCTTCACATACAATTTTTTCTCTTCCCATATTTTTAATACCATTTCAATATGTTATGCATGATCATCCGAATATTTGTTGTAAATTAGAAAACAATAAAAAAACATCAACAATTTTTTTATAAGAAATATCTTGAAAATATAGTTCAAGAATCTCTAAAATCTATAAGATGCACCAACAATCCCAAAAGGAATCACTATAAACTCATAATGGCTTTTAGGTGTTTTGAAGTTTGTTTTGGGGATGTATTATTCCATCATTTTAATATAGTACTCTTTAAACCCCTTCCTTATTGACCTTCTCCCAAAACACTCTTCCAACTCTTATATTATTTTGCATCTCATTTTTGATGAAATCTATACCTTCCAATGTTCATTTTTTTTTCAATTTTTTCTGCATATTCTTCATTTCTTATACTTTCATAACACTCATATAAATATTATATATTAAGTTTCAATTAGGTTTTCAATCCCACTATCAACTCAAGATTATAATAATTATAATAAATCTTCCTTGAAAATAGATATTTTCTTCAATTCCTAAAATTGAACTTGATTTAGAATCCTTTTATAATTTTCTACTTAAATGTAATAGTACCAATTTCAATCTTTCAATTTATCCCCTTCTCTTTTCTCAAGTTTTTTCCTTATATTTTTAGCTTCTTTATTAAAATTGTTACTTCACTTATCATGTAAATATTTCAAAACCCATATAATATATTTGAATTTACACTTTTTCAATATTATTGTTTCAAAATTACCAATTTTTTTACTCTATTTATCCATTTAGTAATCTTCCATTCATTATGTTGTCTTTATTATAGACCCATTCATTGAATTATTTATACATTTTAATGTGTTCCAAGCCCATATTCCATTATGTAGGATTCTCTCCAATAAATTATATTAATAGGTTATTGAAACTACTTTATTTTACCTCTTTTTTTTCCATGGAGATTATGTTAAACTAAACTCCAATCTGGTAACCAATTTATTCCAAAATGGTCTCAACAATTTACTCTCTATGAAAAGTGAAAAGTAATATTAGAATAATTCCTTGCAATCTCATAATATATTTAAATAACCAATTTATTTCAAAATGGTCCCAACAATTTACTCTATATGAGAAGTAATATTAGAATAATTCCTTGCAATCTCATAATATATTTAAATAACATAACTTATACATTCATGACATCACACATCTTCTCAAAAGAATGAAATGTGTGATTTTTAAAAATTTATTGACAAACAAAAAAATATGGAATCAATACCTCGTCACGTTTTCAACCATCCAAGGAAAATATATTTTCTCAAATACTCCTAGTGATAATGGCGTTTACAACCATGGCGTATATCGTATTCCCTTGGCATGTTGACGTACCTTACAACACTCAATCCACTTATTCACATGTCTATATATTCCCAACCAATAATATGTATCAATCAATGATCTAGTTTTATACATTCCAAAGTGAACTCCTAAACCAAATTATTCAATTTTCTTATGATTTTCTCCCTCATCAATCCTATTCGATAAAATACCTCTTAATTCTAAAAATAAATCCTCTTGGGAAAAGCTATCGTTTATTTTATAATAATAATTTTATAAATAAATTCTAATAATAATTTTATTATTATTTTCTCCCTCATCGATCCTCTCGGGATAAGCTATCATTGAATTCTGAAAATAAATCCTTCCAATGAAAAATAATCCAAGTAACATGTATGCTCACTAACTCAAGACCCCTTACAAACTTCTTATGCAAGTGCAAAATCTTCGCCACTCTTACACATCTCCTTCATCTACTCCAATTCTATTGCCTCCAAACTCATGGTAGTCAACAAATTGTTCTTCTTCTAAATAATACATCCTTTTATTTAATGTTTGTTGTTTATGCTTTTTGTTTAGCATATAATTTTTTGGAACAATTTGTCTTTTATTAGGGATTCTATAAAAATGGTGGTTGAGTAAATGAAGAATGTAAGAATAGAAGATGAAGACTTATTGTTGATTTTTAACGTTGTTTTATTATTCACAAAAAATTTGGTGGAATATGCAATCAAGGTCATTAAGGTTATTAGTGAAATTATAGATGAAGACATAAAATAAATTGGTCAAAATATGTTTAAAATTGACATATTTTAGTTTTCGAGGGTGTTTTCATGAACAAATTGAAGATGTGGCAATGGGATCCTTGTTATCTCCAGTGGTAGCTAATTTATACATGGAAAAAATTGAAAAATAGGCAATTGATTCCTATCATTTGAAACCAAAACTATGGAAAATATATGTTGATGATACACACGTCATTTGCCCACATGGAAGAGAAATTCTTACTGGATTTTTTCATCATATAAATAATAAAAATAAATAAAAAAATTACAATGGAATTAGAAGCAAGCAACAACATATCCTTTCTAGACATCTTCATATCAAATAAAAATAATGGCTCATTAGTACACCATATATATCAGAAATGAAATTACACACAATATTATCTGTGTGCTAATTCTCATCACCACCTGGCTCAAAAACTTGGGGTCATTAACATGCTAGTCACCCAGGAAGTCAAAATATTTGATGATGAGCACATTGAACAAGAACTAAAACACCTCGAGAATGTGTTCAAAATGAATGTATACAAGGAAAAATAGTTTAATATGGATGTCTTAAAATCTAGGAGAGGAACGCATGAGGAACGCATAGCAGGAACAACGATAATGAGGAAGGTAAAAACATAAAACTCCCATACATTAAATTTTCTACTGAGAAAATCGAAAGGATTATGAGGAAAGGTAATATTCAAGTATCTTTTTCCTCTCTTGGCACCCTAACGAAAATGTTAGATCATGCAAAGGATGCCATAAACTCAAAATTGCAAAAACATGTATATTCTATCCCATGCTCATGTGCTAAAAAATATATCAGTGAAATAGGAATATCATTTCAAGTAAGGATGAAAGAGAATTGTGATTACATTAGACAAAATGGAACAAACAAATCTACTTTATCCAAACACTTGCAAGACACTGGACATCACATATGTATTGAGGATACTGAGATCATTGCTAAATTGGAACATTATGGAAAAATAAATATATGGGGAGCCCTAGAAATCAAGCTAAATGGGAATAATATGGACATAGATGTCGGTTTAACAATCAGTGAATCTTGGAAGTTGATCCTGCATCTCATTAAAATGAATAATAATCTAGATAACTAAAGTATGGGTCGGGATTGAAACGTCGAGTTTCAAAGAAATACAACGTAGGTTTCCTCTTGTTTTCCTAATTTAAATTCCTACTAAAAAAACTAATGGTATTATCTTCTTGTATCAACATTGATCATATATTTATTCTTATTTCTTCACAATCAACTTGGAACACTTTGCTAAAATTTGGTTAGACCAACACTAGATGATCAATCATGGTCTTCATATTGAAAAATTAAAAACTCATGTATGTTGTAGCACTTTATTATAACTTCCCTTCTTCATACTCTTCAATAGTGGTGCACAAATACCACTATAATTTTAAATGAGATTCATGTATAAGCTCACTAATCCATGAAAACTCCTCACTTCAAAGACACTTCTTTGGATCATCTACTTAAATATGGATCTTACTTTTTTATGCTCATATTCATTCCTTCTTTATATATTGAAATTCCTAATTACAATATATCTTCCTACAAAATAAACACTTTCTGAGATTGATTACCAAATTCTATTTCCTAAGTTATGCCAATAGTCCCAAATTCCATAAGTGCTCTTTTATGTAACCCAGTCCTACTAAACAAAAGTATATTGTTAGAATGTCTAATTTATTTGGTTAATTTATCACTTCAAACATAAACATAATCCATTCATACATTCCTTCCTTAATATTGAATCTTCTCCAGTACATATCACCCTCTTAGATTTTTATATCCACCCTTTAAATTGATATTTTAAAACATATTTGTCCACTAGTCAATAAATACATCAAATCATAATTCTCAGTAACTAATATATATAATTAATGATAACTTTATTAATCTCTTTGAATATGTACACATTCTCTACTCATCTCCTTTCTTTGGTACAAGTACTACTTCAGTATTTCTATTGCACAAAGAATCAAATCTTATTTGATTAACCCTTAGTTGAGATATTCCTGGACCTACCCATTCATCACTTTACTTTCATATGGACTCACATGATGTGTTACTTTGATAAAATTGATATTGGGATCAAGTTAGTCTGGTGTACAAGATTATTCATGGATGCAATGTTAGATAATAATGAAGAAATGTCATAATTAAGTAATAGTTTAAATAGATTGGTAGATTAGTGTTTAAGTGGTTTTCAGATCCACAAATTTAGGAGGAGGTTGTTAAAGGCTATTCTAACCCATAAATATATATGCAATTTATCAAATAAAATATAGTGTGAAGGCATAATCTCACTTGTGATGTGCTCTTGATGTGCTCTTGTTGTGCAAGAATCCAATTTTAAGTTGATATAAAAGCCCAATAAAGGAGAATTTTTTTTTAGCATTTTTTGCTCACCACTGCTGGAATTCGCCGCTGCTATCCTTGTTTTGGCGAATGGTGAGGTGAGGTGAGAAAGGCATGAATTGGAATCCTCCGCTGTCAGACCAAATAGTGAACAGTGCTATCAACATAATAAGTCACCTGAGTGCACGATCTCAAAGTCGCGTGCGCCTGATCTGCAGATATAAAGATAATGAGATAATCCGACCTGCCAAATCTATCTCCACTCTTCACCTGCGTTGGATCCGTTGTTTCATTGAAGGCGTTCAATCCCTTCATGAACATGACGTGAAGAGTGTTGTCGCTTCCTGGTGAATTAGGTTGCCGCTATTACTGGCAGCCGCTGCTATACATTGATTACCTATCTCTGCTTTGAAGACCACGAGCCCATGATTACCTCTGCTCCGTAAGATAGGCTGGAATGGACTTATATTCAATTATCAAATTCAGGCTGGTAGCTACACCAGCGACAGGACCCTATGGAATTGACCTCCGGATAGAGGGAGCTTATCGTATTTGTGGCAGTGGTCATAGATGTCATTTATGATTTTCGAATGCTATCCATATGGTGGTATACATGGTGGCTTCGATCTACACTGTTGATGGCCAGAATCTGTCATATGCGAGATTTATAAGAATCGTTCCCAGGGTCTGGAATCGCCTCATGATAGCTTACCCATGAGATGTTTTGGCATCATTAGTTGTCTGCATAAGCTCGTAACTGGTGTAACCAAATATTTCAAGTCTTCTTCCGAGATATCCATTCTGAGTCTTTTCAAGTAATGATTCATTTCAGTTACAGTCAATTTCCTGTCCCCGTTTTCATCCACCGTCTCATACAATCTGTGGATTTCATCTGTATCTAGACAAAACCCCATTTACACGATAAATTATCTGGAGAAGTTAGTACAACGCAACGACTATTAAATGGTAACTGCAATCAGGCGTTTCAAATAGTATGCGATCTCCGGATAGAAAACGTACAGAAATCGAAAGAAAGTTTAATCCGCTGGTCGTGCCCTTGATCGTTGTTTTATTGCAAGTATGGTGTGAGTGCTTTGGCTCACTCTTTGGTGTCACCAATATCGGGGTGTTAGATCCCTTCAGCTGTAAGTGAAAATTGAAGTGTAGAGGTGGAGATCGCTGCACTGCATTGAAATTGTGGCGTGAGAGCAACACCATTGCCAATTGAATTGTTGCTAAGCTCAGAATCGTTGAGGTAAAGGTGTGAGAAAAATATTTGATGGAGGCAGAGCCATGAACAAATCCAGTAGAGAGTGAAGCTATCATGGGTCATCAAAGGAGATTGAAACAACTTCGTAGAGAGATGAAACCGATGCAAAGAAATAATCAACAGGAAGAATCATTATATTTTGCAGATAAGTATCATGTGCTTTTAGTTGAAGAAGCTACATTTGAATATCATAATGTACAAGTGGACCAGATCAATGAAGATGATAATAACATCGATGAAATATTAAAAATACTAAGGCCAATTCTGCCATTCTTCTTACATAAAAATTTTAAGCTTTGGGAATTTAAAATGGAAAGATTATTTGGTTCAATAGATTTATGGAAATCTGTTCAAGATGGTTTGATCAATTCTCATGATAAGAGAAAAGATAAAATAGTTTTATATCATATCAGTACCTATTTTATATGAATTTGGTCATATAGACAATGAAAAAGTGTTATGAGATATTTTAAAAATGAAATATAGTGAAAAGATTGCATTTGCTTATGAGAAAACTTCTGATGGTGAACCTGTAGAAGATGTTGAGTCCCAGTGTGGTTAGTAGCATGTGGATAATGATGGTTTTAATGAAGAAATTGTCATTGATGTAGTGTATGATGAGGAGAACATGTCAAATGAATATTGGTTGAAGATCAAGCAGGAAATACAATATATTGATAATTTGTTAAATGTAAGAGGACACCTGCTTGAAATAATGAATGATGTTGTAGAGAAAATTGAAAATCATGTGTTAGATGATGTTGTAGACAACATTGATACTGAAACTGAAACAATAGAGATGGGAGGGAGCACCGACATAAACAAACAACAATGAAGAAGAGCACCTAGATAGATGCAGTGTCAAAAGATTTTGAAGAAGATTTGAAGTTCCTTGAAGAATGACTTGAAAAGACACAACTTACTGGAAACTGCATATCAGGAGAACAAGATGAAAAGAACAAAAAATGTATTGATTTAAATATTCTAATGAATGGTTTTGAGTCTGTAGGTTTTGACATTTGGGAACAACAAAATGAAGTTGAAGAAGTCGAGTATTGTATTGAAGTTTCAAAGTTAGTAAACAACAATGAAGTTGTTGTAGAAGAAAAAAACATTGTAGTATTCACTTACAATCAAGATTTGGAATTTGTTGATGACATCATGGACAAGGAAGAAAGTGAAAAAGTTAATAAAATTTTTATGCATTGGAGTCCTTAAGAAATCAGAGTTTACTATGAGTTAATGTTGCAACAAATTGATGATCAAAATCTCAATGGTGAAGAGAAAACAACAAAGAATGATATGTGGTAGCAGTTCACATAGAAACTGTTTTTCGAAGAAAAAGTTGAAGAGGAAAAGTATGGACAATCTGAAATAATTTTTAGATTAATGACAAACATCAAGAAGAAGATGAAGGATAAGAAGCTGAAACATGGAATTTTTAGCAAAAGAGGAAGACTTAAATTGAAAATGCATAGAGAGTTCAAAATCTGGAAAATGAGGAAGAAAAAAACTCACTCATACATGGAGTTCAAACAAATTTTAAGGTTTTGTTTGAATTGTCTTTTGTAATGTTTGTAAGCCTACTTGAGACTAAGACCCGTAGGCATGTTATGCATTTTTATTGTATTAAATCCATTTCTCCATTAAGGGGAGTGTTGGATAATAATGGCAAAATGTCATAATTAGGAAATGGTTAAAAAACGTATTGCTAGATTAATGTTTGAGTAGTTTTCAGATCCACAAATTCAGGAGGTTGTTAGAAGCTATTCTAACCTATAAATATGTATGCAATTTATCAAATGAAATATAGTGTGTGTGAGCATAGTCTCACTTGTGATATGCCTTTGTAACCTCACTAATTATTTTGCATTACTCCAATGTTAAGTTGCAATCCTCTCGGTGAGTCATCTAGAATGACCTCTTCAAAATATTTCAAGTGTCTTTTTAATTCCATTAAAACCTCACATATTTGTTCTTTTATTGTCCTTTGAAACTAAGGTAAAATATACTTCATACTCTTCCCTTCTAAAATTATTTTGACAAACACACAATTCTTTAGTCATGGGATGAAAAATAAAATTGTTTACGCCCCTCTTAGAATAGAAGGTGTTATTCCCATAATGAACAAGGTTTGTATCATACTACCGTGGAATTTCCATTAAAACATGACATGCATCCACGGAAACACATCAAACAACAATTTATGTTGGTAATCTTGAATATCGAAAATTGCTATGCATTGCTCAAAAATTATGACTTGATGTTTTCTTTACAACGTTGACCCTTTATATGCACTCACGTGTGATTGCATATAATATTAAAATTCTATGGAAAATATATTTTTGGTGCTACCCCCATCTATAATCAAGGTGCAAAACTTACAGGGGATATTTCAGAGTCTTGATGATGACTCTAATCGTTTTCCTTATTTTAAGTTGCTTCTATATTTTTAACAACATTTATCTAAACATGGTATTTTTTTCGCTAGTCTTTGTACATGAGAAACATTATATACTATTGTTCCCTCTTGTTGCATGACTTCTTTCATTACTTCTCCATCCTTCACTTAGATTCTTTGAGAATCCATATGCTTTGTGCCCACACGTTCCACACTTCAAGAAAATTATGTTGAATATTCATCATCTTCCCTTTCCATATCTTGTACGTTAAATGTAATTATATCTCGTTCTCTTGAATTCTACTTAGTGGTGCCTATTAGTGTTCTTGTTAGTGTTATTTTCAATTTTTCCAATACAACCAAATATTATTAATTGTAATTTTATGTAGGTATTTTTATTTTTTCAATAGTGATAGTTGTGTTTTTTTAACACTAGATTTTTTTAATTATTATATATAGTAGGCAACCTCTTATATTGAATATAACAAATATATATATATATATAT
>CBVK0101271668.1:0-13167 GCA_900067695.1 Picea abies | reverse complement strand
TATATATATCCACAACATTATGCATAACCTCATAAAATACGAAGTATTCATTCGAGAACTAATGGAACAATTTAATGTTTTATATTGGTGCTTTTGATTATGAGATGATCATGAGAAAAATTACATTTTATCAAGGTAAAATAAATTTCATCGAGTTTAAATATAATTTATATTTGAACTTAGAATTAATTATGTATAAGAAAAATTCATACACGTATAAATTGTTGGAAAATTGATTGTCATTCGTGTCAACTTTAGAGGTAGTATAGAAGACTCTAGAAGCATTAGGTGTAATTAAATAAGTTTCTAAAGTGGTCTTCTTATGGCGTAGTTTTAAGCATAGACCTCACGGGAAGACACTTTGAAGAAGTCTACAAGAAACCCATAAGTGTGGTCATGGAACCCAAATTTGTTTGAGGAATAACGAAATGATGGGTAGTGTAAATGCAGATAACACACTCATATATGGATAGTCCTCATCATGTTGTTTCCAATGGTAGGTTGTATTCCACGTAGTTACTCGCAATTGAGAAGTTATGAGGCCTTGAAGTTGGAAGCCCCGAAGAATGGTTAAGAAACCCCTAAATAGTTACAAGTCATTAATTAATAGGTAACGTGGTTGTAACAAGAAAGTACTAGAAACCATAAAGTTAAGGAGGGTAGTTACTTTGAAAAATTATAAATATAGCCCTAGAAGCCTCTCATTAGCACACTCATACACATAAGTTATTGAATATCTTCAATGTGATCAAGTGATCTATTGGAGAATTTGAGACGGTGAATCTGAGGCAATGAAAGATTGAAAAGGAGAAATTTTTGGGATTGTAGAAGAGAGCAATGGTTTTCTAATAAAACCTAGTTTGGATAACCCCCACAAATCAGACTACTAGTGTCCTGCGAGGCACCCCTGCGGGTTGCTTAGTTCCTATCACATGAGGCCCATCATGAAAATTAGTCTTGGTCCCGCAAGGACAAAAAAAAATTGAGGGAGACTGCTTGTACCTAGTTGTTGATGCCCAAAAAGGTGTGTTTGTTTGATATTTGATACAGTAGGTTGACTACAGTTTTACATGTATGTTTTGAGATGTTATGGTGCATGCTTGAGGCATGTCTTTGGTATATTGTTGAGAGATTAGCATATGCATGAGGAACATTGCTTGATTCTTGGTTGTGGCACATCATTGGTGATATGGTACATGTTTGATACATGACTGATGCTTTGGTAAATGATACATGGTTTGGTATTTGATTGAGTTATATATGGTACCTATACTTGACATATCTTATGGTACATGATTGATGCATGTTATAGTACATATCTTGGTACATGGTTGATGTATGACATGATACATGTTTTGGTACATGGTTGATATGGTACATGTCTATGGTACATTTTGTGGCACATGGTTGAAACACACAGGTTGATCAGTTACAATGAAAGAGAGAGTGGAATTTATAGATTGATGTGATAATGAAAGTGATAGGTTGGATGACAGGTTAATTATAGGTTGATGAGACAATGGTAGTGACAATATCAATCGTAGTGAAAAAAAAATCTACAGTTATATTTCATGGTGACAGGACAGGGTGAGGAAAGGGGGTTGTATCCTCCTTCCGGTTGGATCCAGAGAACTCAGGGAGTTGGAGCTTACTTCAGGTTGGACCCTATAAACTAGGGGGTTGGAGCCTCCTTCCAGTTGTAGCTGGAGAATTCCGGGAGTTGTAGCTTCCTTCAGGTTGGAGCCTGTAAACAAGGGGTTGGATCCTCCTTCCAGTTGGTGCTGGAGAATTCAAAATTTGGTGATTCCTATCAATGTATTCTTATGATATATAAGAAATCATTCCTTGGTTTTCTCCCATTTGGGTTTCCACCTAAATTCTAGTGTATTGTGCCTGTGATATTTCTTATGGTTATAAGTTCATGGAATGTTAAATGAAGGAATAAAATGTTAATGATTATATATTCTAGTTGAAAGTGGTAATAATTGCATAATACTGATTCACCCCCCTCTTAGTATTCCAACAATTAGTATCAAAGAAGGTCCTTGAGAAATTAGTTTAATCACTGTAAGATAGATGACGGAGTTCACCAAGAATGGAACACCACTATTCGATGGACATATCTATTCCTTCTGGAGAAGAAGGATGAAAATTTTTCTACAAGCACATGGATTTGATGTCTAGAAATAAGTAGTAAATGGATACACAACAACTTCCACTCCCCCGATAGATAAGGATGTAAAGAAAATTGAAGATAATAATTAGAAGGCCTCAAATTCTATTCTAGGTGGTCTGGGTAGATCAATATATGTTAAATTTATGCAGTGCAACTCTGCAAAGGATATTTGGGACAAACTTCAAAATATTTACGAAGGATATGCCAAAGTCAAAGGGGATAAGATTCAAACATATAGAGGTCAAATTGAACAACTTAAGATGAACGGAGATGAAGACATTGCAACTTACTTTCTACAAGGTGATGAAATAGTGAATGATATTAAAGGTTTGGGAGAAGAAATGAAATAACCAATCATTGTTCAAAAGGTATTGAGGTCTCTACCAGTGATATTTGATTAGAATATTTCATCCCTAGAATAAAGAGCAGACCTTGCTACATTAATCATGGACGAATTACATGGAATTCTTACATGTTATGAAATGAGAACAAAATAGGATAATCCACCCAAGAAGGAAGCAACTTTCAAGGCATCCAATAAAAAAAGAAAAAGAAGAAAAATCCAAAATTAGATTGTAGTTGCAGTGTTAATTCATAGGTAGATGAAGGAATGGACAACTTCATAAGAAAGTTGAATAGAGGAACTGACAAGTATAAATATATGCTTCCCTTAAAATGTTTTAATTGTGGTAAAATTGGTCATTTTGCTTTTAAATATCCTTATTATAAGAGATCAAATAGTGATGAAGAAGAATCTCCCAAGAAGGAAAATAAATTTAAAAGGGAAGACATGAGAAGAAATAAAAATAAGTTTTTCAAGAAAAATATCTACTTAAAGGAATACAGTTCCTCATCAGATGAAGATGATGATAACGAAAATGACTTAGAAAATGTACTCTTTATGGATTTTGAAAATTATGAAGAGGACTATGAAGAAGAAGGCAAGGCAAATATTGAAGTAGAGTTAATCAGTGAATTAAGTGAACTAAAGAAAGAGAGGAAGAAAAACTAATCACTCAAGGAAGAATTACTCAAGCTAAAAGAGATTTCTCAAATTCCTAACTTCGAAAAAGACCAATAGATGATTATGAACATAAAATTCCAAGTGGAAGAAGCTAGAAGGATTGAAGAGATACTTTAAAGACAACTAGAAGAAAAGGAAAAATAGAAGCAGAGATTAGAAACAAAAATAGTTTCACTAAGGAAGGAAATTCAGAAAAGAGACATGTAGTTGAACAACGCCAAAATACTTGATGAAATCATTAGCGCTCAGATGCCATATCATGACAGGTATAGATTAGGATACAACCAAACACATATAGAGAAGTGTTCGATTTCTATGACTACAAAAGAGGAAGGAAAAAAAATAAATTATGCAAAAGCTACGATAGGATTCATCAAGAAGGAAGAATGCATGCCTTCACATGAAAATGATCGGGAAGAAGGTTACATAAGGATGGCACCATCTAGAAGACCCAAGATTCAGAATCAACATACAACTATGGTAAAAAATCAGGAAGAAAACTACAGATGAACAAAACCATTCATAATATATCTCAGATATCAAACTATCTTTCTTGGTTCATGTTATTCTTGTAACAATTTTGGGCACAACAAACTATCTTTCTTGGTTCATGTTATTCTTGTAACAATTTTGGGCACAATGCTATAAACTATAAGGCATATGCTAAGAACAATGCAAACCATGAAGTCCACTCTAGATTTAATCATCTCAGAAAGCCTCATGAAGCGTATAACAAAAACTATAACATTTTTGTCTCGTTGAACGATGAAGTAGAATGTTATAAATGCAACAATTTTAGGCACATGGCCAAATATTGCAGATTGATAGTTCCTCTAAAGGAACAACATAAGGATTTAAACAATCATGCAAAAGGACCATCAAGAATTTGGATAAGAAAGTAGGATAAATTAAATGTTGAAGAATGCTCCCTTGCACTACAAGACCAAAGAAAAATAAGTGATTGGTACTTCGAAAATGGTTGTTCAAAGAATATTACATGTGACAAGAATATATTTATTACTGTAAAGAAAGAAAGAGATGGATCAGTTTCATTTGGAAATGACAACTCAACCATCAGTTTCATTTGGAAATGACAACTCAACCAAAATTATAGGGAGAGGCACAATCAAGTTTGGAAGTAAGGGTTCCAAGACAAAAAATGTTCTTCTTATTTATAACATGAAGCATAATCTTCGAAGTGTGATTCAAATGTGTTACCAAGGACATATACTTATATTTTACTCAGAGAAGTGTGAGATAAGGAAAGAAGGATCATGAAAATTGGTGGCTAGAATAGTAAGAACTCCAAAAAACATATACATCTTGAATGAGATTGGAAAGGAAAGATGTTTCTTAGGAAAGGAAAATGAAAGTTCTATTTGGAACATACGAATGGTACACATGAACTTTGACAATCTTGTCAGCATTAGAATAAAGGAATATAATAAAGGAAGCAGTAAGAGAAATGCTTGAAATTTCAAAACCAACTAGTACTATGTGTAAGCATTGTCTACTGAGAAAATAAACAAGAACTGAATTTAGATTGAAGGAATACTCCACAACAAATACATCGGAAATTGTACACACTAATATATGTGGAAAAATGAGAACAAAAGGACTAAATGGAAAATAATACTTCATGTTGCTTATTGATCATTATACAAGAATTACTGCAGTTTTCTTTCTCAAGAAGAAATTAGAGGCATTCAAAAATTTCAGAATATCCAAGGAGATGGTTGAAAATTAAATGGATTCGATAATCAAGTGCTTAATATTAGACAATGGAGGTGAATCCATATAAAAATAATTCATGGAATTTTGTAAAGAGCATGGAATAAAATGAGAGTTCTCAGCAATTAGGACTCGTCAACAAAATGGAGTCATTGAAAGGAATAATATAATTGTAACAAATATGAATAGAACCATGTTGAAATATACGAATTTGAAAAATATATTTTGGGTACAATAAGTGCACACAATTGTTCATATATTGAAGAGAGGAATCCTCAAAAGTAACAGTGACAAAAATCCATATGAGCTATGGAAGGGAAGACCAATAAATGTCAAACATTTTAGAGTATTTGGAAGCAAGTTCTACATAAAAAGAGAAATGTCAAACATTTTAGAGTATTTGGAAGCAAGTTCTACATAAAAAGAGAAGATTACAGAGTTGGTAAATTAAATTCTCGAGTTGATAAAGGAATATTGATCAGATACTCAAGAAAACGTAAGGCATACAAATGTTACAATATAAGAATCAACAAGATAGTGAAAACCATAAATCTGAAGATCGATGAAACAAGTGCACCGAAGATCAAAGAAGAAAGAAAAAATTCTAAAGAAAAGGAAACAAAAGAAGAGACACAAGAAGAAGAAGAAGAACAATAGTAGTAAAAAATAGAACAATAAGAGAATGATCAATAAGTTTTTCAAACACCGTCCAGGACACCTAACAGTTGGGTTTAGAAGAATCATCCACCAGAACAAATTATTGGAGATAAAATTTCAGGTGTAGAAACCATAGGAAGTAGACGACTATGTACACCATAACAAAGACACCTTGCACTACTATCCACATTTGAGCCCAAAAAATTTGAGGAATTCAGTAATGATGAAAATTAGGTCAAGGCCATGGAAGAAGAACTGAATCAAATAGACAAAAATGATACATGGGAACTGGTTCCAAGACTAAAGAAAAAAAATGTGATTGGTACAAAATGGGTGTTTAGAAACAAACCAAACGAAGATGGACATGTAACTATGAGCAAGGAAAGATTAGTATGCAAAGAATATGCTCAAGTTGAGGGAAAATATTTTGAAGAATCATTTTTCCATGTTGCAAGAATGGAAGCAATTAGACTGATCTTGGCCTATGCACGTTCCAAGAGAATCAAAATATATCAGATGGATGTAAAATCAACATTTTTGAATGGAGAATTAGAAGAAGAAATCTACATAAAACAAACAAAAGAGTTTCTATTGTCAGAAAAGGGAGATTATATTTGCAGATTGAAGAAATATCTTTATGGACTCAAGCAATCCCCTACAGCCTGGTATGAAATATTGGACATATATTTTCAATAACAAGGATTTAGAAATGGAAATGCATATAGAAATCTCTATGTGAAGGTTGATTGGAACAACATACTTATCATTGAAGTATGTGTGGATGAAATTATCTTTGGAAGTGATGATGATAGGATGAGGAAGAAGTTTTTCAAAGACATGCAGAATGATTTTGAGATGTCACTACTTGGTGAATTTACATTATTTTTGGGACTTCATATATCTCAGTTGAATGAAGGAATTTTGATTTCCAAAATGAAGTACATCAAAGAAATGTTGAAGAAATTCAGAAAGGAAGATTGCAAACCAAAAAAGTACTCATATGGTGACCAGTTTCATGTTGAGGAAAGATGATGAATCTAAGGAAGCATATCAAAGACTCTATAGATCGTTGATTGGAAACCTACTCTACGTGACAGCCTCGAGACCAGATGTGATGCAAGTAGTTGGACAGGTTGCAATATTTCAATCAACACCAAAGTAAACTCATGTTCTGGTAGTAAAGAGGATCTTCAAATATCTTAAAGGAACAATAGAGTTTGGATTGTGATATCCAAAAGGGAATGAGATAACTATGATTTCCTACATAAATGCAGATTGGGTAGGAATCATTGATGATCAAAGAAGTACTAGCAGAGCATCTTTCTATTTGGGTAACTATTTGGTATCTTGGTTAAGTAAGAAGCAATCATCAATATCATTGTCTATAACAAAAGATACATATATTAAAACAAAAACATGTTGTACTTAGTTTCTATGGATGAAGAAAACCCTGTAAGATATAAAAGTGAAGCATGATGACCCTATTTTGATATTATGTGACAATACTAGTGCTATCGGTATCTCCAAGAATTCAGTGATGCATTCCAAGACCAAAATATTCCGATCAAGTTTCACTTTCTATGGGAACATGTTACATAAAAGAATATCAAGGTAGATTAGATTGGGAAAAAGGAATAGATTGTAGATATTTTTCACTAAACTTCTTCCAATAGAGACATTTGAGTACCTTCGATAGAAACTTGGAGTAGTTTTTACTCCATAGTGATCGTAATATGAATTCTTTTCTATATGTCAATAGTTTACATCATCGGGAAGCACCATTGGACAAATTGTATCAGAAGAGAGAAAGAACATAAACATGTTCTCAAGGGGAGTTACCCTTTTTCCATTGATGTCAAAGGGGGAGAAATAACAGAAGCATGCAGATAGGGGGAGTATTAGTCGTAGGGGGAGCATGAGTGTTTCCATCAATGCCAAAGGGGGAGATAGTTGTAAAAATTATTTCCATTGATGTGAATTTTAGAGGAAGTCTAGAATCATCTAGAAGCATTGGGTATAATTAAAGAAGTATCCAAAGTGGTCCCCTTATGGCGTAGCTTTAAGCAAGGCCCTCATAGAAAGAGGATTTGAAGAAGTCTACAAGCAACCCATAGGTGTGGTCATGGAATCCGAAGTTGTTTGAGGAATAAGGACATGATGGATAATGCAAATGAATGTAACACACTCATATATTGATAGTCCTCATGATGACATTACCAACGGTAGGTGGTAAACCGTGTAGTTCCTCATGGTTAAGAAGTTGAGAGGTCTTGAAGTTGGAAGCCCCAAAGAATGGTTGAGAAGCCCCTAAATAGTTACAAGTCATTAATTAAGGGGTAAAGTGGTTGTAACAAGAAAGTAATAGAAGCCCTAAACTTAAAAAGAGAAGTTACTTTGAAAAAGTATAAATACACCCCCAGAAACATCTCATAAGCACATTCATACACACAAGTTATTGAATATCTTCTTTGTGATAAAGTGATCTATTGGCAAATCTAAGACAACCAATTTGAGGAAATGAAAGAGTGTGAAGGTGAAATTTTAGGTATTACAGAAGAGAGAGGGGTTTTTGATAAACCCTATTTTGGCTTACCCCCACAGGTCAAACTACTAGTGTCCTGCGAGGCACCCCCACGGGTTTCTTAGTGTCTGTCACACGAGACCCCACATGAAAATTAGTCTTAGTCCCATGATGCTAAGACAAAATTGAGGGAGAATTCTTATACCTGGCTTTTGATGCCCAAAAATGTATGCTTTTCTGATATTTGATACAACAGGCTGACTACAGTTTTACAGTTATGTTTTGAGATGTTATGGTGCATGCTTGAGGCATGTCTTTGGTATATTTTTGAGAGATTGGAATATGTATGAGTCACATTCCTTGATGATGTTTGGATGTGGCACATCATTGGTGATATGGTATAGGTTTGATACATGACTGATGCTTTGGTAAATGATACATGGTTTGGTATTCAATTGCACTATATTTGGTACCTATACTTGGCATATCTTATGGTATATGATTGATGCATGTTATAGTAAATATCTTGGTACATGGTTGATGTATGGAATGGTACAATATTTTGTAAATGGTTGATATGGTATAGGTATATGGTACATGCTGTGGCACATGGTTGAAACACATAGGTTGATTATTTATAGTGACAAAGAGAGTGGAAGTTATAGATTGACGTGACAATGATAGTGACATGTTGGATGATAGGTTGATGAGACAATGTCAATGATAGTATCAGTGGTATTGATAGTTTGTTCTACACTCATATTTGAGGGTGGAAAGACGGGGAAAGGAAAGGGGCTTGCAACCTCCTTCTAGTTGGAGCCGGAGAACTGAAGGAGTTGGAGCTTCCTTCAGGTTGGATCCTGTAAACTAGGGGGTTGGAGCCTCCTTCTAGTTTTAGCAGGAGAATTTAGGGAGGTGTAGATTCATTCAGGTTGGAGCCTATAAAAATGGGGTTGGATCCTCCTTCAAATTGGTGCCGGAGAATTCAGAAGTTGGTTCTTCCTATGAATGTATTCTTTTGATATATAAGAAATCATTCTGTGGTTTTCTCCCATTTGGGTTTCCACATACATTCTGTTGTACTATGCATGTGATATTTCTTATGGTTATATGTTCATGGAATGTTAAATGAAGGAATAAATTCTTAATGATTATATATTTTGGTTGAAAGTGGTAATAATTTCATAATACCGATTCAACCGCCCTCTCAGTATTCCAACATAAATATCATAGATTTGCAATATTTTGTAGGTTGTACAAGAAAATTTTGTAGGTTGTACAAGAAGTCAGAGTTCACAAAGGAATCATTGCAACAATCATATTAGACATATTAATTCTTGATAACATTCCCTATATAGTATTCCTTAAGTTCAATAATTTTCACAAGTAATATATGCAAGGTAGCATAACCAAAATTTGATTACCATTTCCTAATATACAAGGATTTTCCATCACAGTTAATGATGATAAACTATAATAACAATACAAATTGAAACCAAATCATTTATTACAAATTACTGTTAATGAATGAGTTATATTTATTCCCAAACCCTTGCGTTCCCTTCGTTGTATGTTGTGTCACTTGCTAGAGGTGTGCTGAATTTGCCGAAACTCTGCCAAATCCTTGTTGAAAGTTGTCAATTGTTAATGAGACTCATCAGATGCCTCTTTTCCAAAGCAACAGGTACTCTTCTCCCCATTTACCCCTCGAGCCACAATGAAGCTATACGAATCCAACCAATCTCTAGATTTGAAGTGTGCACTAGCAAGTGAGATGATCCCACCTCTTAACACACTTTAATGTCCAACTCATAATAGAAATGATCAAAGGTCTACAATCATTACATTGTTCATCCAGCCATAGGATAGTATCCCCTCTCTCTTCCTCCTCTCTTTATTTTATAGATAAATTTCATTTTGACTCACCATCTCTCATGCATAATTAACTAATTTAGAAAATAACTTAAGTGTAATATTCACCCAGCCATATGTTAAACTCATGCAAAATTTCACAAAAAAGTTCTCCTTTTTATTTTTAATAAAATTAATTTCCCTCATCCACTTTTGATTCCCCAAATTTTACTCTTAGTGTTACGAGGAAAATCTCTCTATGGCATGGGGTAAACCAAAACAGATGAATGACATGCATAAATCAACTCTAATTCTAATTATTCTATATAAATGAAATGCTAACAAGACAAGGCCAAGAGCCTACCTCTTCCAGACGTTTGATGAAGACCACCATTGAGCACGCAACTCAAATACTTATACCTATAACTTGTCCTCAACAACCAAGATACACAAGCATATGGTGATATATATTGTTATCATATAAATTAACATAAGCCATTAAAATTCTTGAAAAATATGTCCATGGAATAATAATTCAAATATTTGCAAGATATCAATTGGACAAGAAAGGAGTATTTCTATTCAAATAATCAACATAAGTATATATGTGACAAACTTCTGTACTAACACACATCGAAACGGAGAAACTAAGTCCCTCCAGCTAGGCTTCCACCACTTCAATCCTCCACCAAATGCAAGCTCATATAAATGAGACAATCAGGTTCTCCATCGCAAAGAAGGAAGATATGTGGGATTGAACAATGAGTTCAAATTTTCAAGGATAATGGGATGCAGACTCAATATGAAGCAAAATTTCTCCAGAGTGTCTTTGCTCTCAAAGTTGAATTCTCTCTTCAAAGATTGGATATGGCTCAATTTATATCCTTAAAATGAAACTAAAGGGATGATTCAGAGCATTTCTAGTATATGGAAGGTCAAGGATCATGGATCCCGTGACATGGAATGGAAACCCAACATAATTTTTAATTTTGAGCACCAAACCTAATGTACGTGGGTTGTAGTGGAGCAACCTATGTATACACTTGTTGCCTAACTGATAAGGCACGTATGTATGGAAACATATGATTTTTTGGCTCTGGAAGGTACAAAAGAGACTTCAAATCCGCATAAGAAAATGGAAAGGCCATCCAAGCAAGTTTCATGGGGTGAGGAAGAATTTGTTTTAACACTTAGGGGTCCCCTAGATATCCTTCACTAATCTTCATGAGATATTTTAGTATCTTGAACTAATTAATAAAGTCATTCTAACTCTAGAGTCACCATCGATTTAGTTTTTTACTCAATGAGCCAGGATTCTCCCCAATTAACCCCCTTATATAAATATTTCTCATGAAATTAATAATTGTTATTTATTTATTCCCTTTTAATATTATCATGCAAACTTTTAGTTTCATTCCAAGTTGTTTTTTTTTCATTATTTAATTATATTTTTCTTAAATTCTAAATTTCCATTACCCATGAGTTCTTAGAATAATTTAATTGTTCCTTAAACATCTAACCCCTTCCCATAAAATTGGTTTTCAAAGTTTTCTTTCATGACTCTATCATCTCTTTCATTACATTACCCTGCTTAATTTACATGTTTCATATTAGATTAGAAATTTGATTGAAACAAAGGTTAAGGGTGTCATGAATGGAATGCCCTTCAGGATGTACTGATGTACTCCAAGGGTGACATGTGTCATTCCATTCAAGCGCTTTTGACCTTGAGCATTGGGAATATGGCAGAAGTGATGGATATCCTCTTACTCTTTTATTTTCCCCTATTATGAGACTACTAGATGCTAAGGAATAAGGCCTATACCTTATTGTGTTCCCTTAAATATACCTCATGAACGACTGAGACCTAGTAGACCCCCACGACATCATGAAAACATTTGAGCAAGGGTATCCCTCACTCTTCAACTCCAGCCATAGAGAGAGTGATAGTGAGCGGAATCAAGGACTTCCACCCCTCCCTTTATGTTGGTTTGTTATATATAGTTCCACCACTCCTTTTGTGAGTCAAATCAGCAAGCATGGTCCGTCTGCTTGCATCCAATGAACGAGTTTTTATCATCAATTTCCATAATCAATTTAAATAATTTATTCCAAAAATTCATCACACATTTACTCCATGATTCAGTTCAGAGTCCCAGGTCCTTGTTAACGATACCCGCGTTAACTAGTCATTGAGCTTCATGTACACTCAAGAAATCATTAGTAATATTTATACAATCATGATCATCCATAAATTGTACTCAACAAGATGTAATGCATACTTAATCAATTTCACGTTTTGATATTTTAAGAAATTCATAATAAGTCTATAATTCATCAAAGTATTAATTAACTCGGTCGTTTCCGAGAAAACACCCTCAAATAATAAGTTGTTTTTTCTAAAAATAGTCAGGTGAAATCGATCATTACAATGAATAACCACCTATATTCGATTAGACAAAAGAGAATGCTTCCTTCCCATGCTTATTCATGTCATCACCTATAGTCACAATGCTATGTTATAATGTTGATCAAGGAAAATGTTTCCTTAATTGTAGTTTTGAATGCCAAGAAAATAAACCACGACCTTGATGGTTGTTGAGGAAATATTGAATTCATTTAGTTTTGGCCATCACGATACCCTTTTTCTAGAAAATATATATTTTTTTATGTTTCTAGCATATATTTATTGTATTTTATAGTTTGTTGGCAGTGTTTTTTTCCATAACTCTTCAATGAAGAATTCATTTTTCGTCTTGTTTGAGGCTTTGGGAAGAGAATTACACTCTCTTTATAATGGTTGGTTGCACACTACATTTGATTCATTTTTTAGATTCTTGTCTTTTCTCATGGGTTTGATAAATTAAGAGAATTGATTCCTCAGTTACACATGGGTACCTATTATGGCCTTGTTTGTCAGAACCCATATTGAGGATTTTTGTCCATGATGGCATTTGTTTTTGGTACATGTTTCTTTTGCACCTTGTGTAATGTATTTTTGGACACTAATGAAAACATACGTAGAGTGTCCTCGAGCATTTACCTCCATGAAAAACCTTGTTTTGTAGGCCTTGGAGCTGGCCACTTTGAATTTTTTCTTGCATGATTGTTAAACATCACCATCACCTTCAACTAGTACCTCCATTGATCTGGGATCTTTTCATCGAAGTGACTTATAAAGAATTGTATTAAATGAACATAAATTAA
>CBVK0101271664.1:0-19105 GCA_900067695.1 Picea abies | reverse complement strand
TCCCAATAGCCACACAAAATTTGATCAAGGTGCAATTGCATCCCACAATTTCTACCTGGGTAGATGTCCTAATTTTGGCCACTAGGTACCTCGGTCAAAGTGCAACATTTAGAGTTTTGGCCTCAGAAATGGGTCATGGGATGGATCTCATCCAAGAGTTGGGTGACTCAAGGGGGGATCCACAGAACAACCGGCCTTCGGCCTTTGACCCTTCACGGGTATCTCCCTGCATTATGGTGTTAGGAACATTTGACTTGGAGGATTTTGATGCTCCCTATTTGTCAACTTCTAATGTTTGAAAATGTGAGAACTAGATAACGGGGGGTTATTTGGATGCCTACCCCTGAGATCCTACCTAGACTAAAAAATTTCTTTTGGAACTTCCCGTGGAGGAAAATTTATTTAGTTTTTAGAATTTTTTTAGATGTGGTGGGTTGAGAGATTGGGGGTGTGAACCAATCTCATTGGAGTTAAGTGGGTGTGGATAATTTCTTCAAGAAATAGTGGGACATTTTGGAATTCCTTTGGAGAAGACCTATTTCAACCTCCACAATTCAAGATGAAATTATATGAGTGAGAAGTGACTTTGTGTGTGATAAAGTGATAAAATGTGCTGAATTTTAATAAGTTAGGTGTAAATTTGCAACATGTGGACTTCTCGTGTTCCTTACAAATCTTGGCTACCTATCTTACTAGATGTCATTGGTACAACCTTGTGGAATTTTAAAATCCATAAAGAACTAGTGTGTGGAAATATGGGTCCTTACCAATCCTTTAAACTCCCTAATGTTGTTTACACTAAGCCTTACCAATCCTTTAAACTCCCTAATGTTGTTTACACTAAGAAATATTTGAAAAACTATCCTAGATTGCAAAGATGTGGGCATGTATGGGTTCGTTACTTTGTTTTTTAAACTCTCCTAGTGATGTAAACTAAGAAAGTAATTTCAAACGCTATCCTAATTTTTCAACATGTGGGGATGTATGGGTCGTTACAAATTTAAGATGGTTTCAAAAAATAAACTAAGAGGAGCCCTAGGGGGGCTTTGTCCTCTCCTAAATATTTTGTCAAGGAAGATGAAATGTCCCCTTAACCACCTTTCAGATTCTTAAGATCGCTCTATGGTGCAATAGAAGAGAATACTCAATGATTAAACGTTGATTTACAGTCCCAATGAAAGTGTTTTTATATGTGATAGCAAATAATCTCAACTTAAATTTTACAATCAAAACAAGACATCCATGTGGAAACCAAATAAAAAGAGGATAAATATGGTTCTTTTTTACCCCCTAAGTGCCTATGTTTGACTAACCTTTCATATGAGAAAGGAATCTGAGTGGAGTTCATTTACAAATTACATGAAAGCAAGATTTTGAAGGCTAGGGGCCTTCAAATCATAAAACAAACTCTTACAATTTTGAAACTTTGGACAGGTGCACATGTTACAGTTCAGATAGATGTGCAGTGAGCTCATAGTGCACAAAATGCATAGATAAAAAAATACCTTTTGGCACATAGTGCGCAACAAACCAAGCACTTTGGGCACACAATTCGTTGAATGTGCGTCTGTGGGCTAAAATACCCGCGAACTTTCTGATACGTGTCGGGGGGTGGAAGGGGATTTTGAGTGGAATTCTCCTCCTCCAGCTCCAAACTTAGCTCTTGATAGGTAAGGCTAGGTTAGTTATGGTTCCTACAAGGAAAATGGGTAAAAAATAAGTTCTCTAAAATCCCAAATACAAAGAAAATTGATACCTTATCCCCAGTATGGTAGCCAATCTTTTGTGTCTGTTTCATCACTTGGGTGAGGAAAACAAGGGCACTTACAAGTCTAGTTGGTCCTGCTAGACAATACAAAAGTTATTGCATGAGTTGGATAATCCAAGCACATGAAATAAACAAGTAAATAAACTAAAAAGAGCCAAGGAAATAAAACTAGAAGGCATAAGAAAATTTGAACCAAAATTAATCAACCAAATGAACAAGATTATGCCACCCATGGATAACTATATTAGTTGGAAAAACACCATAGAGAAAGGAGGACTTATGGATACCCTCTTCCTTCTTGAGAGGGCTCTTGAGTTCCCTAATGGAGAGATCTTCTTGCAATGATAAACAAGAAATAAAATGGTGAAGAAATCCAAGCCTATTCCCTCAAGAGGTGAGTGGAATGACCTATTGGAATGTTGCTAGAATGATCCAAGGAGAAAAGAGTATTCTCAAGGGAGGATTGAGGCAGCATAAAAATACTATAGAAATATTAAATTCTTAGTGCATCCATGGCCTCCATTTATAGCATGTCTTCAATGAATTATTCAACTGGTTCTTGGTGTGAACAAGGGGCCCTTTGGTCCTTGACCAACCCCCCATTCAGATTCAGATCAGATTTGAGGGTCAAATCAAGTTGAGAGTTGGTCCATAAGTGGTTGAGGGTTTGACAAGAACCATAAATGTGTCGTTCATAGGAGTGCACAATGTTTCTCCTACACTATCACACATATGGCACATTGTGCGCTCTATGGGATTCTTTCACCTGCACACTATATACACGCTTCCTTTAGTGATTCAACACATGTATATTTCTGTCCACTTGTATATTTTTGCCTCTTGAAAATTCATTTTTGGTGTTGTAGGTGAACTAACAGGTGTTTGGAACTACTATATTTCTGTAACCATTTTCATGCAATGTTGCGAACAAAATTTCAGTGATAACAATTGTTATGCTCACCATCTTCTTTCTTATTTTATTTTACTTGACTAATTTCTTTCTTCAACTTCTCGATCTCCTCTTCTTTTTCTTCTAACTGATTATCTTTCTCAGATATTATCTTTTCATTGTCTTTAAGCATTTCCTTTATTTCCAAGATATGATTTTGAATCTTTTCAAGGAATTCTTTAGTGTAGTCATGAAGATAGTTATAGTTTGAATAATTATGGTCATAGTGGTATTCATAGAGACCCCAATAAAAATTTTGTTTGGCCTTTGATAGTTCTTCTTCTACTTCTTCCATGGGATAAATTCTAACAGAACATTCTTCTATTGTATCTAAATCTTCTTCTTTAATTGCAGGGGAGAATTCAGTATCAACATTATTGTAATTAGAATATTGTGGAGAGTCTTTACCTTTATTGATGGCTGCATCTTCCTCTTCATCCTTGATAGGAATTTATTTTGTGTCTTCTCTTTTGATTTGATACATATTTTCTAACTTCATCCATAAGTTATTGGAGGATCTGCATAGACCCATGCTTGCCTTGACGATATCTGATAATCCATTGAGAAGAATATTCAATGACACTTCATTGTTCTTCCTTAATCTTATTTGGGATGCAATCTTGGATAGATTCTTTGAGGTAGTTAATTCCTAGGGAATGCTTACTACTAAATTCCAAACTTCAAATCCTCTTGACTTCAAATACTGTTTCATAGTTTCTCTCCATGAATAATAATCTGTTCCATCAAATAAGGGAGCTTCAATTGTGGAGAGATCCATATGTCAACCCATTTCTTCAGAATATACCTTCTAGTGTTTAAACTGCGCTGAAGGAACCCTCTCTGATACAAATTTTTGATAACACCAACCACACTAAGAGGGGGGATGAATTAGTGTGTGGAATTCTATAACTTTTCTTCTTTCAAGTTAGTAGTTAAAACATAATTGTACACATTAAGAACAATCAAATCATAATCACAATGAACACAAGAGATACCAGATGTTTGTATAGGCTTTTGTATAATTTATATGTGTGTGTGTGTGTGACTATAGTAATGGGGGTTTTCCTAGTACCAACTATTTTGTATTAGCACCAACTAAAGCAAGGAGCACCAACTCCTAGGAGAGAACCAACGCTCAAGCAATACCCATCTTTCCACAAGACCCAGCTTGTTGATAGAATGCAATCTATCCAACTAGAGTTCATATAGTATTTAAACCAAATCTAGTAGCAGTGATCCATTTATAGAATCAACTCTATCTCATGATTAGAGGTATACCACAAATGCTCATCACCTCACTTCATCTTCTCTCTGAAATTTGCACCTTCTTCACTTGATCTTCTCTCTGATATTTGCACCTTCTTCACTTCATCTTCTCTATAATATTCTCACCTTTCTATGTCAAAGAATCATCATTATATAAATCAACGAACTCAGGTGCATATCTACCTCTTCCCCGCTCTAAGATTTTTTTTTCAAGTGAACCAATCATGCTTGTATTTATACTCATTCATGTTCAAAGCTTGTTTAATTTATTGGGCCAACTTGTGACACAAGTTACAACTAAACTGTCCATTTACAACAATTTTGGGACCACCAGAGAGCATCATTCTGGGTCTTCAACTTTAAACTTAGCATTCCCCCTATTTTCATAATTAGATCACAGGTATGGATCTATTTCCTTTGTCTCAGCAAATGTCGCAGAAATTGAATATTGTAGAGGCGCTTCCTTCAAACCATTTACATATGACCATATGCGTAGGACCATGTGCTTATTAATTTAAGCGTTTCTTATTCTTTCTCCCTTTATTTCTTTATTCCATATGACCTCAGGTGGTGACCAGATGATAGGACAAGCGAGTGCTTGATCACTTATCAAATTCAACGGTCAAGTTTTAATCTCCCGATGAAAAGGATGACTATCGGTACTTTGGGACTTCATCCTTCGCGACTTCCAGCATCTTTACAAATATCCCGATGAGATGGAAGACTATCGGTACTTCATCCTTCATGACTTCCAGCCTCTTTACAAATTTCCTGATGAGATGGATGACTGTTGGTACTTCGACACTTCATCCTTCGTGACTTCTAACCTCTTTACAAATATCTCGATGAGATGGACGATTATTGGTACTTTAGGACTTCATCCTTCGTGAATTTCATCCTCTTTAAAAATATTCCAAATAAAATATGCGTGTCCATAATCTTCAATGGTTTATAATTATCTCGAAGTGTTCTTCAGATCAGACAACTCAAGTCCACTTTGGTACTTCGACCTTCAGAACTTTGGGTAATTTGATTTCTCCACCTCCTAATTCTCCCGAAGTGTAAACCTTGAGCAACTTGACTTCATCCAATGTTCATTCTTTAACCTGAAAAGGATTAACACGATCCAACGGCTGTCGGCAATTTGTCTATTCGGGATTTCGAGCCTTTGGCCTTGCTTATCCTATCCTTCTACCTTCCTCAATCTGACGGTCAGGATATCTCCCGAAGTGTTTTCTCAGATCAGGTGGCTTGCATCTACTTAGGTAAATTTGTGGCTTACTCTGTCATTCCACTAAATATGATCTGACGGTCCTGATACCTCCCAAAGTGTTCTTCATATCGGGCAGTTCACATTTACTTCGGGACTTCGACCTTCGGGTGATATTACCTATTTTCAACCCTTTTATCCTGAAGTGGTCAATGCCGAAGTTGAAAACTCCTACCTTGGCACACTCTGAATAGATCAGATGGTCCTCATTTACTTCAAGACTTCGTATTGTACAATCTTCATCTTTTCTTATCCTATTCTTCCACTTAACTTGATCCAATGGTCGATGTGGATTGTAGAACCATAACTTGTGTGTGGTTTAATTTTTCACCCAAACTCCACAATTGATGTTGTTCGATTGTTGGTGGGTAAACCACAATCGTCGATATTTGAATCGAGAGATTTGACGGTCTAGACTAATTGTGGGATTGGAAATAACATTTAGTTTAATTCTCCCTTCGCGCTCTATAATAAATCCCTGCCCTTGATCTGGTGCTTGCATATCCAACGATCAAAACTTAATTTGATCATTTGGTAGATCTACCATAGTCGTCGATCTTTGAGTCGAATATGATGATATAGACTAATTGTGGGATTGGAAATAGAGTGTAGTTTAATTCTCCCTTCATGCTCTGCAATCAATTCCTATCCTTGATCTGGTTCTTTCATATCCAACAGTCACGACTTGATCTGATCGTGTTTCTGTAATGCGCTTTCCCTTCTGAGCTTCATGTGCGTCATCTCTTCTGGGCTTCTGATCTTCATTCTCTAACCCTCCTGAGCTTTAATCTTTGCATACTGTCATATTGTTTGACATCAATGACAACACATCAATGATACCTGCACATATTTATTTGACATGAAATCTGCATACTGTTATACTTTTTGACATCAATGACAACACATTAATGACACTATGTCCAACAATCTCCCCCTTCTTCATTGATGGAAACAAACCAACTTCATACACAATCTCCCCCTGTGATTATGCTTCTCTCCTCTAAAGTTACTCTCCCCCTTTGACATCAATGGCAAAGGATTTCTCCTACTAATCTATCTGTCTATATGCTACTGATCAATATCTAAACTCTAGTAACTCCCCTTGCAATCACCCTTTGCCTGCCATAACTGAATAACTCCCCCTGTCACTCTTCTCTCTTTGCCTCTAACTGTTCTCCTCCTTTGTTTCTAAAAGGGTATCTCTTCCTGTCAAGATATATCCTCTTGTTATCTCTACAAGATGTCATGTATATCATTTTGTACATCATAATGTTGTTGCTATGGATACTACTTCCCTACTAGAACACTA
Source organism: Picea abies (assembly GCA_900067695.1). NCBI lineage: Eukaryota > Viridiplantae > Streptophyta > Pinopsida > Pinales > Pinaceae > Picea > Picea abies. The sequence goes on along the minus strand of CBVK0101271664.1, from coordinate 12,543 downwards.
CGCAATTGTAGCTCATATTTTTCAAATGACCCATGGATCTGTCCATTGATTCTCATCGATCTCTAGCCAGATGTATCCATCTTTATCCATGGTACTTTTCTATTGTACATTTCTCTAAAGTCGTTTGAGAAGGTTTATATTATGCTTGTCACATGACTACAATTCTTTTTGCAACAATTGACTTTACTCATGTTCACTTGTTTAGTCTTTGCTATCCACATCTGTGAATGTCCTGGTTTCTTGAACTTTGTTCTATGATCTTCTATTACTACAAATTCATTTTTCTTCCATGTTTCATTTACTCTTCTTGTCGTATTTTATGAAGAATTTCTTATTGATTGTCTTCTTGAGTTCCAATAGTTATGGGCTTTGTGGACATATCCACCACAACTGTAGCATCTCATAGTGTAACAATGTGTAGCAATACCATTTACAACAATTTTGGGACCACCAGAGAACATCATTCCGGGTCTTCAGCTTTAAACTTGGCATCCCCCTATTTTCATAAATCAATCACAGATATGGATCGATTTCCTTTGTCTCTACGAATGTTGTAGAAATCAAATATTGTAGAGGCACTTCCTTCAAACCATTTACATGTGACCATCTACACAAACCATGGGCTTATTGTCTAAGTGATGTTCCCAACACCTTATGGCTTATGTGTTCGTAGCCCATGACTGGGGGCTAGAACCTAGTCCTTCGAACTTCGACCTTCTGGCAATTTCTCTCTTAGATTCATCCAATGTTATGAAGTATGAACTTCTCGAAGTGGTTACCTCTCACACAGATGGATCTAATGGTTAGAATGAGTCTTGGAACCAAATCAATGGTCTAGCTTCAATCCAGGATGGATCCAATGGTTAGAATGAGTCTTGGAACCAAATCAATGGTCTAGCTTCAATCCATACACTAACCTTCCACTGCTTTATCCAATGTCTATGACTTAATCAAAGGTTGGTATGGACGACCGTCATTATTTCAAAAATTCATCCTTCGGGATTTACAGCCTTTGCAATCTTTCAACCTTCCGAAGTACATTTCACCAAAGTACGTATTATCTATATACTCATAGATCAGATGGTTTTGTCTTAATTTGTGGTTGAGTGGATGGTCTGCGTAACCTCAACAAGATGCTTAGTTAATGGCCTTCTCATTGTGTACATTTTAGGATATCGACCGTGAATATTCTTTCTTGATGGACGATTAGATATTACTTCGGAGATTCAGCTCTCCGGGATTCTGGGCTACTCAAAATATGGAGTATTTCAACTCCCCTGAAGGTTTACCTACCGAATAAGTCATTACACTGTGGTGACCTCTTGTTGTTATTTTTTTAGTACACCTTACGCTATCCTTCTGTTGCGCTTGATCTAACAATCATGATTCATCCTGGAGGATCTCAGATCTATGGCCAGTGTTCATTCATGACTTCGGAACTCTGGTGCTTCGGGAATTTGTCTAATAGGAGAAGATGAACATCCTTGGAGGATGTAAACACGGAGTGATGTGTCTTAATGAAATCACTCAAGATGACATGGACCCTAATTCCATTTTCCACGTGTCACCCTAATTTGTGACTTACGTAGTCTAAAATGCCAACTGGACTTTGACACTTGTCACCATATTAATGCACCACGTGTCCTTACCGACATGGACTATGATGACGTGGATCTCCTATTGTGTGTGATACGTGTCTTTACTTTGTGACTTCATAACTTTGGCCTTCTTGGGTGAAACTGGTATCTTTATATGCAAACTACAAACCCACAGAGTTTCTTGGAACTAGATATTTGGTTCACATTCCCTCCGATAATCAATGGTGGATATCTCTTCATGCTTCGATACTTCACAATTTTGGGAGACTTGACTCCTCGACGCTCCAAATCATCTGATTCATGAGTTCTGAAGGAACTCACAGCTAACCGTCGCGCAACTTCTCCTAGATCTAACGGTCTAGAAGATCCCACTCCCTCCAAATGGATCTATGGTCTAGATGGATTTCGGGCTTTGTAACTCTAGAGAGTTTGTCTCCTTTGCAAACGAAAACCTTCGAACATGCGAAGTCCGTAGGACTTCAAGGCGTAACCTCCTCGTGCCTTCTTGAGATATAATGACTATCAGTGTTCCTGACTTCTTCCAAAGGGATATCAATCGTCACTTCACAACTTTCAATGGATCTCCTTCTTTCTGTTGATTCTTTGTCACTGCCTCTCCCGAGCTTATATCTCTGCATACTGTTTGACATTTTCATTCTTTGCATACTTTCAATGCACTTTTCCTTCTAAGCTTTGATATCTGCATATTGTTTGACATTCTTTGCTAACGGTGCCCTTTTCCTTCTGATATTTATGTGTGTCATTAGCTATTGACATCAATGACAATACATCAATGATACCTTCATATATTTATTTGACATGAACTCTACATATTGTTATACTCTTTGACATCAATGACAACACATTAATGACACTATGTCCAACACTTATTGATTAAATATTTCATCCTCCATGCATCTCCTTCTTTTTCCATTCAATGCATCATTATGGTATCTTTAGTTGAATCACCAATTCCCTTTTCAACATTGGTATTTTTCTCTCTTTTGAATTTTTTTTTTCTATGGGTATTTCTCCTTTTCTCTACTTGCAAGAGGATTTTTTGTACTTGGGTACCTATTAAGGCCTACTTGTTAGGACCCATTTTTGTCTTCTTTGTTTACACCCTATGTTTTTATTAAGGGAGGATGTTAGTGTTTTATCATATCAAGTTTTGAATATGGGCTATGCACTTAAAAATTGCAACTATGATACCATTTCAATTCACTAAAATGCTTTGCAAATGCACAAAATTATGCAGAAATACAACAAATGTATAGATGTAGCATATACAGGAAAAAACCATAATAGAAAATACATAAATAATAACACAACATTTAAATAAAAAAGATAAATACACTTATCTTTGGTAAAAATTCACCAACTACTTGCATATTTCAGACTTCCCTCCCAACCATAGACTATTTTTCTCATAAACTCTCAACAGCAGTTAAAACCTAAGTTGGGAGTACAAATCCACTAGGGAAAAATAATCCTAAGCCAATATATGGTATATCAATAACCAAAATGATCAGACTAAGTTTTCCACTCTAGAAAAAAACCTACATCCTCTCATTCCCCACATGTTTGTCCCACCCCAGGAAGTGTACCCCTTATCTGCTCAACAGTCCTTTGGCTACCCTAGTTCCCTTCTGGGGGTTCAAAAACAAGTCGGAAAGGAAGTCTCAAAGCCATGTTAATGTATCTTGGCACCTTGGGAAAACAACTCTTAGTTTTTCTCTCATTTAGAGAGAATTCTCATGGTCCTGATAAACCGCTTCCTCAATATCACACGAGCCTAAAAAACCACCTCTTGAACTCACATTTTATTGGTTGAAAACAAATCCCAAGCTTCCCAAGTACATGTATGGTGATGGAATCAAGGTACAAATGGTAGGAGAGGAGTGATGTTAATAATCATGAAGTAATAATTGGAAAATGAACTAAATTACACAAATATATCCGCATGTTCCCAAATTGACACTTGTCATGTTGGGAACTACATGGGCCCAACATATGGACGAACCCACATGGTGATATGTTCCCACTTACGAACTTAGGATAAATTAATATCTCATACTTTATACTGTATACTATAGAAATATTAATATAATATTACTTTTGTCTTCAGCCCCTTTAGCTTATCTCCTTTCTTAGACTCTTATCCCCCTTTTTCTTTTCTAGTGGAGTTTATCCCCCCATAATATTTTGTTTGGTTGGTCTGCAACAATGATTTATTTTCATTAATATATGAGTGTGATTACATATTACAAAGATAGGCTCATTATCATTTTATCTTATGTCTCTCCAGCCTAATAACCATGCAGGCGCTCTGGCCTCAAAATGCATATATACAAGGGCTCTCTATCCCAAAATATCTTGGATCACCAACCTATATGTACAATTACATTTGAAATTGGGATTCGACCTAGGGGTATTACATCCACCCTGCCTTATTGATGCATTTTCTTCAGTGCATTATATACAAATGTACAATCAGAATCTTAATTTTTTTTCAAAAAGATGTGGGTACTCTTCCTGCATAGCATATTCATGCTCCCAGGTCACATCCTCAAGACCGTAACAGGTCCACTAGACCTTTTCCTTCCGATACAATATGCACACTAGATACACTCATAAGTCTCCTTCTTGTATCACCTGAATCACATTCCAATCAATTATATGATTAACATCAGGTATATATATTTATTGAAAAGATACATGGAATAAATTATGAATACACATGGATGCAGGTAGTGCAAGCATGTATGCAACATGACCAATCCTCTCTAGGATTTTGAAACATCCACAATATCTTTCTACAAGATTTGAACAGTTCCCCAACTTCGAGGAACTTCATTTGTCCTTCACTTTCAAGAACACATGGTCACCCACTTTAAATTCTACGTGAGTTCCACCCTTATCTGCATAGATTTTCTACCTTTCTTGGGAAACCTTTAAATACTTATTTATATTCAATATCTACTATTCCATTTCCCTGAGTAACTTTGTCCCAACTACTTCTCTGTCTGTTGGATTGGCCCAACTACTGATTCTAAGAAAGAGAATAATTTAAGAGGGTTGTTGATATCAATTCCCTCTTTCGAAATTTCCCTCCCCTTTTCTAATTTCCCAACTTCTTTTCTCCCTTTCTTTTCCCTCTTCTATATTTAGTTGTTTTCCCCTTTTTCTTTTTCCCTTCTACTCTCCCTTTCTAGTTCTATTCTTAGTAATTTTTTAGAACGATGGGTTTGTGGGCTGGCAGACTTGTGAACCCTCATATCCATCCACACACTCATGTCACAAGTCTAAATGACCACCACTCTATCCTATACTTAGCGGATTTTGCAATTGCGGGTTCTCGGGTTGGGGGGTTGAACTCTCATACCCCATGTTCTGTGATACACATTTTTCATCCATAATATCCGTGACCTACATTTTGATCCACAGACTCCCCAAGCTTCCAAGTATCTCATTCCTCCTTTGTTCAATCTGACTGATCGCATTACAACACTTAGCCATTTTTTGACCTTCTGCAGTCGCAGGTTTGCGGGTTCACAAAATCATCAAATATTTCTTCACTCACATCCATCCCCGCCACCTTCACATGTTTACTGATACATATTTAGTATGATTTAATTCTAACAACTCATCATGCAGGTTCCATAAATATTGTCATTAATAAGCGAAGGGCTAACTCATCATGCAGGTTCCATAAATATTGTCATTAATAAGCGAAGGGCTCGAGGAGATATTCTATTAAAACACATTAAACTAGGATTTACATAGGATTATATTGTCCGTCTCAAGTGTTCATTTTAAACATTAGCTGGAGAAAAGGAATTTTTCCATCAAATTATGGAAGCAACTCGAGAAACGTTATGTGGAGATACATTAAAACTTTTCAGGCCTGAGGACTAGGAATTTCATTGGTCCATAGCATATTCTTACTAGTCATCCCCTTCTACCCAAAATGAAGTATTCTAGATGTCTGGAATCACTTGTGCAGGCTGCGTCCCAGAGGTTTTCGACTGTAAGGAGTTGGTCTCCTAGTGCACTGAGAGATATATTCCAAGCCAATGGAGCATTCAATTGCGGGACCATTCCCCTGTCTCTCTATCACCTCAGGTATTTCGTAAGATGTTGATACTTCTAGCCAACGATTACCTTCAAGGGTGAAGATTGCAGAGAATTATTAAAAAAACATGAAAATGGGTTAGACCTCTTACTTGAGTTCCTGGAGAACCCAATGACCATCCTTGAGGACATCACGAGATTGCAAGCTGGCTCATTTAAAAATCCTTTCCAGGAAATTGCTTGGATTTTCACGAGGGTAACAGGACAAGAAACTACAACTAGCATTTCCTGCATGATTCTTTACATTTTATACTTCATGGTCAAAGAACAAGCCAACTTTGATTGAGGCAAGTTGATTTCCATTGAAATATCCTCCCAATTTTCACAATATAAAAAGGAGAATAAATTATTTATGTCCTCTTATTTGTTTTTCACGATAACACATTACTATTAGTTTATGAGATTATTTGTGTGTAAGAAGGTAAACTGTGAATTCAACCCGATAACCTTCTGGTATCAAACATTGTGGAGGCACAAATCCTCCCAACATTTTTATGAAGTTTTTAATTACTTTGTCTCAGTTTTTAAAGGTTTGTTGTTTGGAAAAGATGCCCTCGGATGTCTGACTAGGAGAGTAAGTTCCTTGATAGGAAGGGGACACTGGAACAAATGGAGAATTACAATTTCATAAGTATTTTCGGTTCCAAGGAAAATCCTTCCTTCCTTCCATGCCACATATTCGAAAAAATGTTTTTTACTGAAGTAGCAAGGCAATACAATTATTGGTTGCAATTTTTCCATTAAAAGAGAAAAAAAAAAATCATATCTCTGCCATGGAAGGTTGGGGACTTCATATTCAGAAATATGAAAAAGATTGATGAATTTGTAGGCCACTTCCATATCCTAAATCAAAGATATGTTGAAAGGATAAAAGGGTTCAACCCTAGAGGAATTTTTGTAGAACATCTATTGGAAATTGGTTTCAACAATTATTTTATTAATATTATGTTCAATAAGATTTCTGTGGTGAGGGTTTTTTGTCAGGTTCGGAAAAACCACAGTTTCGTTGATAGATTGTCGACGTTTCAGATCCATATCAGAATCCATCTTTAGGACAAGAAGCCTAGGTTATGATTTAAGAGAGACACTACCTATAAATGCTAAATGTATGGATGAGAGCCTTTATGTCAGCTGGGAAGAACCCTAATTCTACATTAATATAGTTTATTAATAAGTTTTACTTTAGGTTTTTCAAATTTTTATTATTTGGACATCAATTCATTATAAATTTTATGTTTGTTTATTATTTCAAATTTTCTATTTTTTAAACTATTAAAATTTTATATTTTTAGGAGAGTATAGATTTAAGTTTATAAAGATATTTAAGTAATGATGTTTAGAAAAACTTTTAAATTTTAAGATTAATTGAATTTTATTTTATTTTTGGTTTTTAATTATAAAATTAGGGTTTTCCTAAAGGTCATTAGGAGGCCATTATCTCTTTTTTTATGAGAGTATTAAATTCTTTTTATTTTTATTAAAAGATTTAAGTTTATAAAGATCTTTTAAGTAATGACTAAGGAGTTTTTAGAATTTATATTTTTATTAAGAGGTTTAAGTTTCTAAAGATCTTTAAATAATGATTAAGGAGTGTTTAGAATTTATATTTTAAGATTTATTGAATTAAAATTGTTTAATTTTATAATTAGGGTTTACTTAAAGGTGAAAATTTTAATTCTTCTTCTTCTTTTTTATTAAGGGAAGCCAAATTTCATTCAGTTCTAGGCCATTATCTCTATTAAGGTTTCTTGGATTTCTTTGGATTTCAATCGCTTCTCTAATACGACGTTTAAATAGGTGATCCTCCTTTGCCATAATTTTTGTCTCTTCAAGGTGTACATGGTGTTTTGTTTTCAGGGAGTGTTCTGCTAAGGCTGAAGTCTGAATGCACTCATTCTTTATGTCAGATCCATGTTATTTAATTCTAATTTGAAAGGAGTGCCCTGTTTTGCCGATGTAGCATTTACCACATGAGCATTCTATCTTGTAAATTCCTTTGCATTTTTGCGGATCAAATTTATCTTTGACGGATCACATATTTTGTTTGATGGTTTCATGTGGTTCGAAGGAGGTCTTGATATATTTTTTGCTAAGGACTCTGGAAATTTTTTCTATTAGTCCTTGGATGAAAGGGAGGTAAGCAATGTTATTAGGGGTTTGATTATCAGGGGGTTTTATGTTCATTTTTTATTTGGCTTTTTTGATTTCATTTTTAATGTATTTATTATTATACCCAATGTTTCTGAAAATGTTGGAGAGGTGATCTTTTTCTTTTTCAAAGTGTTGCTTGTCAAAGATTCTTATGGCTCTCATGGCTAGGGTTTTAAGGACTCCTAGTTTTTGGTTGGGGTGGTGATGGGAGTTTTAATGTAGGTAGTTCTTTGTGTGGGTCTTCTTCCTATAAACAATGTGCCCTAAGCTTCCATCTTGTTTCCTATTAATTAGAACGTCTAGAAAAGGTATGCTATTGTTTTCCTCAAGTTCCATTGTGAATTTTATGTCATTTGAGATATTGTTTAAGTGTTGGAAGAATTTGTCAATTTCTTCTTTCCCATGGGGCCATATAACATTGGTTTCGTCGAAAAACCTTTTCCATCTTATTGGTTTTATAGGGTAGGAATATAAGGATCTCTTCTCGAAGTTTTCCATAAAGAGATTTGCAATGATCGGGGACAATGGAGATCCCATTGCTACCTCACTAGTTTGTTAATAAAATTCCCCTTGGTAACTAAAGAACGTGGAGCGAAGATAAACCTCGGCTAGTTTTGTTGTTTCAGGGTCAGTTACTTCTTTTACCACTTGGATAGCTTCATCCAGTGGAATTTTTGTGAAAAGGAAAACTATGTCAAAGCTTATGAGAATGTCTTCAGGTTTCAATTTTTCTTTTTCAATGATTTTAATAAATTTGCTTGAGTATTTTATAAAGGAGTCAGTGTGGCCTACTAGGGGGATAAGTATCTTGGCCACATGTTTGACTAATTCATAGGTTGGTGAGCCTATGGTATTCACTATGGGTCTGAGAGGAGCATCTTTCTTATGAATTTTTGGTATGCCATAGATCCTAGGGGTGATCTCGTTTTTGGGGTTCATTCATTTCTTGGTTCTTTCATCTAGTTTGGATTCGTTGATGGATTTCTTGACATATTTTATAATCTTTTTAATGGGGTTGTTGAGGATTTTTCTATAACTTCCACTTTGAGAGAGGTGTTAAATCATTTTCTTATTGTAATCATTTTGGTCTAAAAGAACTATTGCACCACCTTTATCTACTTTAAGAATGACTAAGTTTTCATTATTTCTGAGGTTATTTAGAGCTACATATTTTTCCTTACTAATGTTTCTTATTGGAGGTTTGGCCTTTCTAAGAATGATGGAGCAATATTGTCTTACTTGGTTCTTGTCATCGTCCATTAGGGTTTGAATGTTGTTCTCAATGTAGAAAATAATGTTGTCTATTGGGATGGTGCTTGCGGAGACAAAAAAGTTTAAACCTTTCCTTAGAACACTAAGCTCGGCTTATATAGGTTCGTATGATGACAAATTTACCACCTTCTTATTGCTGGTGTTCGCTTTGTTGGAAAATATGCTGCTGGTATCATTTGTGTTGGAATCTGCATTTCTGGTGTGGGCGCTGATGGAATTTACATTTCTGGTGTAGTTTTCGTTCCTATTGCCTTCGCTAGTGTGTACGTCCATGTTGCTAGTATCCTCATTGTTAGAATCAGTATTGCTGGTGTTATCTATGTTTTCGGTGTAGTTTTCCTACTTATTTCCCACGCTGGTGTGTACGTTTTTGTTGCTAGTATCTTTGTTGTTAGAATCAGTATTGCTAGTGTCGTTGCTAATTACTTTTCTGGTGTATTCACTGATGGAGTCTTCATTCCTAATGCATGCGCTAGTGCATACGTCCTCCTTTATTTTGTTATTGGTATCTGCGTTGATGTTGGTGTCTGGATTTCTTTTATTAATTAATTTATTTTCTAAATGAAGACAGAGATAATGACTCGGGTACTCCTACTCGTGACACGGGAGACCTGGAAACAATACTCAACACCAATGAGTCATAAAAGAAGAAAGGAAAAGGTCTTAGTGAGAAGAGTGCCCAATCCCCAACTGTCACTCCAAAAAGTACAACACATCAGAGCAGTGCTCCAATGACCCACCCAATTAATAAAGAGAACCACGTGTCTTCAAGTGGAGAAGGATATAAAAATCCTCCTTCAAGAAAAATTGAAATATCCCATAAAATTCCCTTGATGAAGAAAAGAAAAAATATTGTGCAAGAAGAGGAAGAACCTCGAGTCGAAAGAGACATTCATGGTCTCTCCCTCGAAGATATAGAACTCGAGATTAACATCAAAAATGTGTTTCCAAAAACTGATCTGCTAGAGGAAACGACTAACCAAAATCCTATGATGGAAATAATTGAGAGAGAGACCTTCAATGAAGAATCATCTTTTGTATTTCAGAGCGTTTTTTTTTACAGCGAGTGAAAAAAATTAATTATTGAGAAAAGAAATGTAAATAATTAAAAGGGGAAATCTCGTTCATAGGTTAACCTACGGAACATGTGGCCTTCCAAAATTTCCCAAATTCACAGAGCAACTGGAGATGCTCTAGACGATCCTATTGGAGGCCTTGAAGAAGAGAACGCCAAGTTAGAGGAAAGAGTCAAAGAATTGGAATAAGATTCAATTCCTCTCCTAGTACTTTATAGTCCTTTAGAAATGATTGGTCCTACTACACCTGCAACTAAACTGAAAGGTTCATCAAGCCTACTCACATCATCTAGGTGCTATGTGGAGAAGAACATTAAGAAAATAATGGAATTCATTACAGAGGCTTGGGAGATGTCAAAGAACATGTTTTTTTTTGGAATGAGGGAACATTCCTTCCATGAATATTTATAGGCAGATTTGAACAATGAAGAAGGTTTTTACCTTGATGCGGTCGTACCCTTTAGTTTTAAAGTTACCAATATGACAGAGTTGAGAAGAAGAGAGGAGGATCTCCCTTATCCAATCTGGATAAAACAACTGAACGTATGCTGGAAGGAAAAGGTTAAAAACTTGAATATAATTGTCCAAGCGTGTAACCAAACCATAACTAGGAGAGAAGAATTATTCAAAAGGTTGACTAAGATATACATAGCTGGGAGAGCCAATAAGGTCCAAGACCCCAAACTGATTTTCAACTCATTTTTTCTAACCAAGCAAGACTTTGATGAACAAGTTGAGATCTTTAAAGGGTTATCATTTGAAAATTTCTATGCCATTCTTGTGTATAATGAAGATGACCTAGATAACTAGCTAGTGGATTATTCAGTAAAAAATCAAGATATTGAAGAAGATTTGTGTAATATTTCCATTGATATAAGGGACTTGGAGGGCAATCTTTTCAATATAAAAATATGGCATGAAATCAACGTGGCACCAATGAAAAACTACATTGAAGAGTGGTTTAAAAAATCTATCGACAAACTGACCAATGCAGGGAAAAAAAAAGTTGAGACGGTTCCTGTAAACATCAATGAAAATGATAAAAGGACATCAGGGAACAAATGAACACAAGAGATGCCATCATAGTAAGTTCATATTGATCACATCCTTCTTTCTTTATCAATTTCTTCATCTAGTTACTCCACCTCTTTAAATAGAAAGGTTTAACCAAAGAATGATAATTTCCTTTTTCTTCTTACCAGGTCTTGTTCTCTTTCGCCACCTGTTAGTAACATTTCTTGTCCAGGGAACAAGAGTATTCAAGTACGCAAGTCGCAGGAGAAGCGCTTGAGCGCAACACATAAAATCTCATTTCAAGATTCCAAGCAGGTAAGCGAGCGAAATTATATTGACGACAATCTAGATTCATCCATAGGAGCGGATCAGTGGCCGGCAGAAAATCGCAGATAGCAGAGTTGCACCAAAATTAGCGCAAATAGATCACACCTATATTGTATAAAGGGAAGAATAGCAGTCATCCATCCAAAGGACACCTGGCACGAGATCCAGTCGCATAAGCTTTTCGGCAGTCGTGAGTTCAAAGGGTGAAGGTTTTATGTCGTCGAACATTTTGAAACCCCAAACCCTGAAAGTGTCGAAAGCGCCTAAAGTCAAACCCACGATATCATGGAGCATTCTCAACTGTCCATCCAAAGGGGACACCTGGCGGCCCGATTGAACCATATCGACGTTTCGTCCATCACGACCCTAAGCTGCAAGGAGCAGCTCCGTAATTTTCTCGATGCGCGAGGTGACGGAAGCGTCCATGACTCGGGCCCACAATATCACCGAGTGAGTTTCAAGACCGTCAAATATCAGAGGGATGTGTGGCACCAGATTGAGCCGTCTTGGCGTTTCGCTCATCGCAATTTCTAAATGCATGGATTATCTCCTTCCCATTCGCAAATGCCGAAAGTGCCTTGGGAATAGGCACATGGTCACAGCCCGTGGTCACTTGGGGAGAGAAAGGAGATGTGTAAAGAAGGGAAAAGGCAATGAGTTCAGTTATAGAGGGGATCATCGTGATCTCCAGGTGCCATTGGATCCTATATAAATACTATTTCTCGCCTGGAGTAAATGACAACAAGAGCTGGTGGTTGAAACCTCCTTTCATTCATTAAGTGTGGGAATGGAGGGTCTGGCAAGCGGTCTGCTCGAAGAAGTCCTATGTATCAAGTTTTTCAAAGAAGCCATGCCGAAATCCTTGACTAGACAAAGAAGTCTACGCACGCTAGCCCAACACTTAATGATTCAGCTACCCTTCTTGCAGGAGCCATGCGTAGTTAAGATGGCGCTTAAAGAAAGATATCAGT
>CBVK0101271660.1:0-11914 GCA_900067695.1 Picea abies | reverse complement strand
GTCACCGAGAAGATTTTCTTACAAAACCCATGCTGATCTGAGATCGTGTCTGATAGAAGAATGCCTGCATAGTCTAATAGAGCGGGCACCGACTGGAAGCTTTGAATGCAGGGGTCTGATCACGCTCCTGGTAGTTGTAGTAGTTTTGAATATATATACTCAGTTTTGATATTTTTTTAAGGTCGATGGTTGAGCTAGGCTCCGTTATTGTAATATTTTGATGAAGAACACTGGTTCTCTGGTTATGTAACTTGATTTGAGACTTCTTGATTAATCTAAGTCATCTTTCTTCTTCCATCTTATTTGCCTCTGATACTGAGAGAGTTTATGATTGACTAATTCACATGGATTGTTGTAACTGTATTATGATGGATGTTTGATTAAAGTGTTATAATTTCTTTCAGTTTCTTTGAAAATTTGAATTCAAGAAGATCTTGTGTTTGAGTTTTTTCCTCCTTAGGTTGCTGGAAGACCTGATGTCCATAGAATACCTCTACACTTTCTCACCAAAGTATTCCTCCTATTCACATTTACTCCAACTTACTGACTGAAGTTGATACAAGACACCAATTGCTTGTGCATACTGACCCAGATTTTCTGAGTTAGAATGTTATTATCTCGAGTCTTATCCATTTGAACCCCTTAAAACTCATTTACATTTACTGTATAAATTGATGGGTACTGGTATTATCCTCATTACAGTCTGAGGGTGATTCCTAGTGCTAACATAAATGGCACCGTTGTCGGGGACGGATTTGAGTAGATTGAATAGCTCCATGGGAAGAATGACATAGATCCAACTCTTGATGGTAGACAAGAGAGCGATACAAAAATTGACTGTAATCATCTACCTAGTGACTCCATAATTAGAGACTCCACTAGGTAGGATCCTACTGACAAAAAGATGAAGGGAATGAATAGGTATCAGCTTATGAGCTTTCTTCATGAACTTTTGTTATTATTTATCAGCTCATTTTTTTTCCATTCACATATAAAGAGGATCATATTGTGTTTTGTTTATTCGGTTGATCACCAACCTTCCTTTATATATCCATCCTTGGAAGAAGAAGACCTGCTTTCTTCCTGTGTTGTAGATGTTGATATTATATCCTCAGTTCAGCCTACTCATAAATATGAGCTTCATATTGAAACCCCTCCTGAACTCAATCACCCTTGTAGCCCAGAGGAGGTTGAAATTGATCCACAACCCCCTCAACTCTCATCACATCCTGTTGTTACTATTGAGCCTTGCCATCAATGTGATAAGCCTCAATTCAGCCCACTAGTTTTCAAACTAGAATCAGAGACAAGTTGTTTAAACCTTTAAAGTTTCCATATCATCTTCATCCTTATCCTCCTGATTTCTTTAAGTACTTTCCCCATTTTTCTAGAGAGGATCATGTTACAGCTATGAGGCATGTGGAGGCTTTCGAGAACTTTATTGATTAGTTTGAGATAATTTATGAGGATGTTACCATGAGGTTGTTTTCCAAATCCTTGTTAGGAGATGCTAGTGTATGGTTTAGGGGTTCGGGAGCTGACTCCATTGGTTCCTGGGTTGAATTATGAAATACATTTTTAAAGTGGTGGGGTGAGAACAAGTCCCTTGATTAGTACTGAGATGATTTTAATTCCTTGAGGAGAGGGGAAGAGGAATCCTTGGCTGTCTTCAACAGGAGGTTTTGCAGTGTTTATCATAGTATGCCTGTAGAGATCAGACCCACAAAGATTGTTTCCATGGTGTACTATGTCATGGCTCAACATTCAGAGCTTGTCCTTCTCCCAAGAGAAAGGAAATCTACATATTTATCACAATTATTCATGGATGTTGAGGAAGTAGAGGAGAACCTCCAAGCTTGTGGCTAATTTTTTTTTCAACACAGGCATCCATGAGCAAACCTATCTTGATGAAAATCATGTGTATGAATAGCTAGGAGCAGCAGTTACTACTGTTCCTGAAATAGATATTTTTAACAATTATTTCCCTGATAAAATTACTGATTTAAAGGCTGATCATAGATATGAAAGACAACCCCTTTTTGATGAATATCCTAGTGATGATGAGCAACAAGCTTATCTTTTATTTGATCACTATGAAGATAGTAAGGATGATGCATAGGTTGGCCTTGTCACAGAAGACATAAAATTTGACTAGGAGAAACCCTTAGTTGAGGCACATGAAGAGGTCATTTATACGCATCCTAAAGTAAATCCACAATCATCAATGGATCAGAAACCACCTACATCCATCCTTCTTCCACTTGTACCTACAGTTCATAGTAAGCAACTTTTGGACCCATAGATGCTTATGGTTGTCTTTCAATCAAGTGTGCCTATAGGGGACATCAAGCAGGCTGTCAGCAGCTTTGAAAAAGTGAAGGTACCCTTTCATAAGTTAATCATGTGTTGCCTTCAGTTTCATGACCCTATTAATGAGTAAATAAAGTTACACTTTTCAAATGCTTTGGAGCATGCAGGCTTGATCTTTTTATCAACATTTGAAGGTAATATGGGTGATCATAAGAATGAAATTAGCTAACTATCACACTTTCCTTGTTTCTTATGGATCATTTATGATGAAGTGAAGGATTCAATGATCAAACAGTTTGAATGGCTATGGTGGAAGTTTTCCTTCACCTAGACCATTGTAAAAGTTAGTTAGTTTAGGTTTTGTACATAAATAAGCTCTTTATGGAGCATGTGTGTTTGTTTTACTTTTTATAAGTAGAATAGTGTACATGTTGGCCTTCGGAAAAATGTTTTGAGCTCGACTCCATAACTGAATGCATAAGGTGACTGGAACTGCTTGTTCTTGGTAGCTTGCAGGGAGAATACCATCCCCTGTGGAGCCAAATGTTATCAAATAAAGAAGTCTAAGGGCCACAAGGAAACTCCATCCTTTTCTTACGCAAGTATCAGTTTCGATTTCAAAAGAGCACCTTTTAGAGTGACCCACTTTGGGCTTGAAATGAAAGCAACAGGCGATCAAGATTATAAAGTTGCACAAAGTTTAACGTCAAAAACAGGTCTGAAGTCGCGAGGTCAATCCTAACCGTTGGTACTGGGAAGGGCATGTGGAGAAAGATCATCATTTCATGGTTTCATGAGTCGGGAAAGTAAAAGGGCAGAATCCTGAGGACTCACGACGTGTGAAGTCACGAAAATATCGCAGTCGTTGATCAAAGGAGGGATTTGGACTATAGATTTGGTCCCGATGAACTCCCAAGTTTGGGTTTTGGGGATAGGGAGACGAGAAATCTTCCAACAATGTGAAGCACCCAGGAATTGGGCCCATGGTCATAGCCTGAGGTCACGTAGGAGATTTTCCCAAGAAGAAAGGTAAGCACCCAGTGCATGATTGGTGACTCGGGTTTTCAAGGAAGCAATCGCAGCCGTTGGATCAAGGAAATCCATGGACCATCAATCTAAGGTGAGCATAGAATCGAAAATCGAGAGAAGGGAGGTGAGCATTCCTTCAACTTCCCGAGACACGAAATCCTGATATGCAAAGAGGAGATTTGGACTGTTGGATCACGGGGAATCGTGGACCGTTGATTTGAGGCAAGTGCGAAATCGAAAATCGGGAGAAGGGAGGTGAGTATTCCTTCAACTTTTCGAGACACAAAATACTGATATGCACCTTTTGGATAAGTGCTTGGTCATAATCGGGGTCACATTGTTGAAGGTTAAGGAGAGGAGTTGGTGCTCGCTAGGCTCTAGTTTGCAATTTTGGAAATTGGGAGAAGGGATTTGAGTAGCCTTTCAATTTCTTGAGACGCGAAATCCCAATACAATGAAGATTAGATCTGGACCATGATCTTATAGGGACAAGTGGCAGTCGATATGATGGTTTATGGATGTGAATTTTAGGAGTTTTGGGAGAAATCATGGTCATCAGATCCATAGAAGATCCGACCATCGATCTGCAGAAGGGAAATTTTGCAACATCGGGTATCGGGAGAGTGTAGTCAAGTGATGTGAAGGCCCCCAAAACGTGAAATCGCGATGCACCTAGGAGTTGGGCCCATGGTCATGGCCCGAGGTTGCATGCATGACAAATGCGATGAAGGAGAAGATAGAACCAGGAACTTTGGGAGCGCGAAGGAAAGAGCGTGAATTTCATGAGACCTACACCAAAAGCTAAATATGCCCATGTGAGTTAAAGAATGATACCATCATGGTTTCAAGGGGTCGGGTTGACTCAAAGGGCCGCTAGCAGTGCATGGTAGATCCCTGGGCGTTAAGTCCCGTCCTGATCCCGATGAAGGAATTTAATGAAAAAAGGAGTGGTGGTTGAAACCTTGACTCAATAAATAAATGGAAGGTATGGAGGGTTCGATCGTGGGGACTGAACTGCCAGCCCATAGTACTTCTGCGAGTATATTTTATTACAAAACCCATGTTGATCTGAGCTCGCGTCTGAGAGAAGAATGCATGCAAAGTCTGACAAAGCAGGTGTCGACTGGAAGCTTTGAATGTAGGGGTCTGATCATGCTCCTGGTAGTTGCAATAGTTTTGAGTATATATACTCAGTTTTGATATTTTATTAAGGTCGATGGTTGAGCTAGGCTCCCTTATTGTAATATTTTGATGAAGAACACTAGTTCTTTGGTTATGTAACTTGATTTGAGACTTCTTGATCAATCTAAGTCAACTTTCTTCTTCCATATTATTTGCCTCTAATAATGAGAGATTTTATGATTGACTGATTCACATGGATTGTTGTAACTGTATTATGATGGATGTTTGATTATAGTGCTATTATAATGTCTTTTAGTTTCCTTGAAAATTTGAATTCAAGAAGATCTTGTGTTTGAGTTTTTTCCTTATTAGGTTGCTGGAAGACCTGATGTCCATAGCAGACCTCTATACTTTCTCACCAAAGTATTCCTCCTATTCATCTTTACTCCAACTTACTGACTGAAGTTGATACAAGACCTCAATTGCTTGTCCATAGCAGCCCATATTTTTTGAGTTAGAACGTTATTATTTCAAGTCTTATCCATTTGACCCCGTTAAAACTCATTTACATTTACTGTATAAACTGATGGGTACTAGGCTTATCCTCATTACAGTCTGAGGGTGATTCCTAGTTCTAACACAAAGCTTTCCAAGCAATAGAGGAAAAAATACTAATGGACGCACCTTTGTCTATCAACATCTGAGGAACGTCCCAAACACAAACCTGTACTGTAATCTTGAAAGAAATGTGAGAGGGAAGACAAGGTCCAGTTAGCACACCCCAATAGAAAAGGATGGCCTCATTACTTGGAGGGGTTTCCACGAGAGAAGGAGGAATTCCCACTAGCATGGTAGATTATGTATGAACGAGTAAAACATGGGCAGTATCAGGTTTACTCTCTAGTGGGAGAGAAGGATCGACCGATGACAGGATCAGATTGACCACTTGGGTTTCATTCTCCAAGGGCAGAATGGGGTCGACAGATGGAAACAGATCGACCGATTGGGTTTGAATCTCTAACGAGAGAGTGGGATCGACCGAGGATGGGATCGGATCAACTAATTTGTCAACTGGTTCAACTAAGGACATGACCATATTGACTACCTGATCATCCATACTAACCGATGAAGGGACCCGATTGATCATTCCATAAACTACAGGTGGGTTGAGAGTAAGTCTATGGTAAACAACCGAAAGTTGAAGTTGGGAAAAAATCATGTCTTCCAGTAATTTTGAGGCTTCTTCCATATGAGGAAAAATGTGAGTTTGATGACTCCCTCTGCATAACCTACATGGGAACTTGACTCTATTTTTCTTCTTCCCAATGGTATCCTGACTAGTTGACGGGAGGTCGTCAACATGTTGTTCAGAGGTTGACGAAATGGGTTGGCGAGGGCATGTAGGCCATGATTCTATAACCTTGGATAGACCAGGGAAATCCTTAAGAATATGGAAACCCTTACAAAGCCTGCAAGGGTACTTGGGCTTACAGGTTTTTTGGGTGATCTTGGTATCATCAACACTCCCAGCATGATTATCAATAACTGGTTTTTTTCCAACATTTCTGGCAGTGGTTGGAAGTTTGGACCCTTTCTTATTTTTCTTCTTCTTACTCTTCCTTTTCTTCTTCTTATTATCCACTGGGTTACTAGCTTCAGAGCTTTCACTCAGCGAAGAAGATGAAATGGAAGAAGACCTTGCAAGTGAAGAAGGAAAAAAGTGTCTTACTGGTGAAGAAGGTGAAGGATCAAAATGAGGTTGATGTTCTTGGGGGGAAGTGCTTATAACTGAAGCACATGATGAATTCATGATTAATGGAGTGGAAAACAACCATATCGGTAACCCAATTGTAAGACCTAGAAGGCTCAAAGTAGCGATGTAAGGAGGACCAACATTTCCGTAAGAAGGAAAAACAAAAGGTTACCCCAGAGCATGGGTTTCTTCATTGGTCATTTTGGGAACTGATGCCAATAAACATATATCCAATCTAGAGTCTTCTAGGGAAAAAAAACAATAGACACTAAAAATCTAGTAAGCAAGAAAATAATGAACACACTAGTTGGTGATGAAATCCAATGTCGCAGGAACAATGTAAGAAGGGGCTGAGATAGAGTGGGTGGAAAATTTATGTTGACGACCTACTTAATAGACTTACACCTTGGTGCAAGATTCCATACAATAAATGTGGATTTACCCTCCAAGGAGCCCGAGTGATTCTGGCCAACATCGATTCCAGGTACAACGAAGAATTTACCCTTCATCATCACCTCATGTATTAACCCTAAAAAAGGCCACTAAGGTTACCAAATACAACAATGATGCTTGGGGAAATATTCGACAGTCCGATATATGTGCAAGGGTAGGGTAACTAAGCCCATAATTGACTTGAGAAGGCCTGCACATGGTTGTTTTTTCAATTGACCTCCAATAATATGTGCGACCACTACACCAAGACCAACAAAGCATGGTTAGTAACTCTGTTGGCCTTAATGCGACCTCGTAATTGACCCTTGTGTGAGAAGGGATTCCCAGGAAAAAATGTAGTAAATGGATTTCACCGCTCCCTAACTCAAGATTCTATATTTGTTTACATCTTTGGAAAGTTATCTTTCACACCTATTCCAAAGCCCTACAATTAATCTAATGTAATTTAAAAAGATCCCTAGAAATAAAAGTTTCTAGGTAGATTTTAATTAACGCGTAAACTTTATTAAGTTGTTGTTACTCAAGAGGAAAATGGCGTGGACGAAATGATGTTTTGACCAACTCTAAACAATGCAAAGAAATGAGAATACAAGTATTTCACTTCGATGAAAGATATATTACGAGAAGGAGAAAACATTTAGCATTCCCAGATGCACAATGTCCCAAAATTTTATTAAACTCATCAATATCAAGATCCTAAAAAAATGAGCCAAAGAGACTGTACACCAATACAAATTTCTTGGCTTCCCCATGAAATTTTGCTACCTCAAATGAAAACATGCCCCCAATATAATGCAAAGAAAGAAATCAAAATTATTTATTTCAAAGATAGCTAAAATAAATAGAAAATCTCTTCAAAACAAAAGAAACCCAAACTAAAATTTTTCTTTTAAAACAAACTATTCAGAAAAAGAAGTGTTCTTTCACTAAACAATTCTAAAGAAAAACAATGCTTTGTAACTAAAAGACACTCAAAGAAAGAGATAAAATCTTTCAAAAGAAAACAAGGTAAAACAAAGCAAAGATGGCTAAAAGAAGATTCAAGGATGATGTCAAGAAGACTGTAACCAGACTATAATCAAACCCAAAAATTCATCCCAAAACCATATCTAAGATCCGGGCAAGGAAAACCACTAAAAACAAAAAAAATTCACAATCTTCATAGGCTGTAAGACAAATCCAGTGCGACAATCTTGATCATCGCAGGTCACTGATGACCACAATGCGACAATATCACACTGTCTCTCAAAGCAAGGTGCGTCAATCAAGGCAAAAATGGAAAAAATAAAAAGCAAGAAGGATTTCCACTAAAATAAACAATCAGAGAGTCAATATGGATCTCCTAGTGACTCAGAAAACAGAACCCATGCAATCAAAGAAAGAAATCAAGACAAACTAGGAAAAAAAAATCGGTATCCCCTGTATGGTCACCAATTTTGTTATTGGACAAATCGGTAAGTGTGGGCACAAACGGATCTCCCTAGTTTCACCCCGAAACTAGAACAAAACAAGACAAAATATAAAATTTTCCCTATGTTTTAATTATCAAGCATACTAACTAACAAGAGATAAATGAAATACGTTTTAAATGTCGTTTTTCCTCGTTAGTGTCATCCTTGCTCCATTCCAAGGCTTATGGGATGTTGAACCTGTAAAAATACATAAGCCAACAAAGTGAAAGCAACAATGTATACTTAACAAAACCTATGTATGTGATCAAGGAGTCATACAATAAAATAAGAACAATTTTATGGGAAATAAATATATTACTGTATTAGAAATATGAAAAGGAGAATACAACCGATGCCTTGATGTTGTAGGATCCCTTCCAATAGTTCCTTGCTTCCCAAAAAATATTTCTCCAACAAGTTCTGAGACTGTAAGTTTCAAGATACTAACAATCTATCTTGACAACATAAATCATAAGCCCTTCAGTTGAGAATTCTCAAGACAAAATTATATTAACTCATTAGCCATTCTCAAAATCTCTTCTCAAAGATAACTTTCCCCATGAGAACTCCCCTCCTTTTATAAGATGAAAAGGATGGAGTGAGGAGGTTAGGATGATCCCACTAGAACAAGGATATGACTTAGATTCAAACCGATCGGAGGCCACCTCACACTTGAAGCTTCTCTTTTTTCCTTCATATGAGTGATCGTCGCACCCTTAACACTAAGAAAACTACAATGATCTTGTAGGCCACTGTGGTGAAACATGTGTCGAGATTAGATTGTCGCACCTTCAAAGTAGAGAAAGGTGCGACGATTCTTCTTTACAGGGTTTTTTTACAAAGGAAAAGATAATTTCATCTCTCTGGGAAATTTTGTCTTCATTCTTCTTCGGGGATTAAGGAAATTAATCCTTCTAAATACAAAGGATAGGTGCACATCATTAACGGTCATAGGAGTGACGAAAATAATGTGTAACATCCACGATCCTTGACCTTCCACATACTGGAAACATTATGACTCGAACCTTCAATTCCATTTGAAGGCTATAAAATGGGCCATATATAAACTGTGGAAGAGGAGAGAATTCATGTTTTGAGAGAAAAGATACTCTGGAGAAATTTTCACTTCACGTTGAGTCTACATCCCTTTGTCCTTTAAATTTTGAACACATTGTTAAGCCCCCA
This sequence comes from Picea abies, assembly GCA_900067695.1. Lineage (NCBI taxonomy): Eukaryota > Viridiplantae > Streptophyta > Pinopsida > Pinales > Pinaceae > Picea > Picea abies. The sequence continues at coordinate 2,611 of CBVK0101271660.1, read as the reverse complement.
AGCTCTTCCCTTTTTGATGGAGAACCTCATTGTCTCTCTTATATGAGCTTGCCTTTGGTGGAGGATTGAAGTGGTGGAGGCTCATTTGGAAGGGAATTAGTTTCTAGGTTTCGAAATGTGTCGACACAATTTTTTTTCACTTGTATACTTCTATTGATCATATTTTAATAGAAACACTCTTTTCTCATTCAATTGATGTCTTGCAAATATTTGAATTTTTATTCCATGGGCATATTTTTTATGAATGTTAATGGATTATGATATTGTATGTGCTAACTTTATATATTATCTATATTATCACCATATGCTTCCGTATCTTGGTTGTTGAGGACAAGTTGTAGGTATAAATATTTGAGTTGTGTGCTCAACGGTGGTATTCATCGAACGTCTAGACGAGGTAGGCTCTTTATGTTGTCTTGTTAGCATTTACATTTATATAGAATACCTGGGATTAGAGTTGATTTCTGCAGTCATTCTATCTATTGTGGTTTATCCCATTCCATAGAGTGATTTTCCTTGTAAAAGAATTGGCGACCATGCTAGGGATGGAATCTTCTATTTTGGGGTTTGGAGTGTTTTTCTCCTTCGATTGCTCTCATTTATCTTGAGTTTTCTTGTCTCCCGATTGCTTGAGAACCTATTTTTACTTTGTATCTGAGTTTCTTGGCCTTATCCTTACCCTGACAATGTTTTAATACATATATGCGGTTTTTCCTTTGACAGACGCGTACATACGCGAAATGTCTTTCTATAGGGCATGTACATATGCATTTTTTTCTTAAACAGTCGTGTACATCAAATTTTTTAGCTTACTTGTTGAGTTTGGTGTTTGCTAGGTGAGTTTTGATGGTTGTTGAGTTTTCTCAGGTCTTTGTCCTAAGTGTTGAGTTCTTGTAGAGTGATAGGAAACCTTTTTATGGTTGAATTTTCAGTTGGTTTTTCTTTCTCATCATCTTTTTCATTAGTTGTCCTTGCATATTGCTTTGAGTGTTTTCTTATAGGTATCCTTCTTGGCTTGTCTCTTTTGCTTGTAGTAGGGTCTATATATCAAGCTATTATTTAGTCCTTGCATTTTCATTCATTTATATTGAAAATACAAAAATATATATTTTGCATTATGGAATTTTCTCTTTTGGTTGTTTAGTATTGATGTTGATACATATGGAAAGATTGCATCTGATTTGAAATTGTAGAGTTGAATTGAAAGTTGCATTTTGAAAAGCTTATCATATTTTGAGAATTGAATATTAGGACTTAGATTTATGTTCATATTCATTTCTTTAATTTGCTGAGTCATAAGATCATCAACTTCACGACCACATCTTTTGAGTAAACAAAGCCATTAAAAGTAACGTTGATTAATTTAAAATTGATTAGAAACAATTTTATTTTTCAGAGTACATAAACAGGAATAGTATATAGGGACTTGGAATAGGATTTTGTGAGTAAACTTCTCCAAGGATATTAAAATCAACATATGTGTATGACCAGGGAGTGGTGAAATCCATTGTGTAATTAGTCACATCAGGAGACTCCGCTCACACCAGAGTTAAGCACGAGGTCGAGAGAAGTTGGTTGCAAAGATATACCTATAGGATATAACACCTTCTTAGCGTCAGAGATATTTCTGGGGATCTATTCGTATTTGGGGGTCTTTCTTGTACCTTTACCTACCTGAGAAGTGGTACTTTCAAGATTTTGGGCTTTGTTGCCTTGCCCATATGGTGGACCTGTCTTACGACTGTTCGCCTACGCATTGGTTTCTTAGCGTCAGAGATATTTCTGGGGATCTATTCGTATTTGGGGGTCTTTCTTGTACCTTTACCTACCTGAGAAGTGGTACTTTCAAGATTTTGGGCTTTGTTGCCTTGCCCATATGGTGGACCTGTCTTACGACTGTTCGCCTACGCATTGGTTATATCATGGTGGATTTATTTTCTTGACATAGGTAGCCACACAGGTTACTTGTAGGGGTTATTCTGCAGGTACCCTGAGTCAGATAAGGGTCGAACAACACACAACCTTTATAGAGGATTACCTTTCTGGGGGTGTTATAGGAAAATCCCCCTGTGGATAGTTGGATTCCCTCTTGAACCCTAAATCTCTAAGATCAAGACAGAAAGGTGCTAACTTTGATCATTGACATCCCTTTAAACCTAGCTAAACTAATCTATAGAAAATATGAAGAAGATGTACCTTTTTACGATGTTTGTACTCACCCAGTTCCAAGTTGAGATCTGATCCACAAGCTCTTCAACATGTCCTACAATCTAATCAAAGACAAAACATGCTTCCTATTCTACTATGATTAGTCTGAAACTAGATCTATCTATTAAATAGAAGTTCATGTAGGCATACACAATCTTGAAGGAAACAAGCCATGCACATGTATTAATGAGAACTTAATAGATATACTTAAATACCTTTGATGCAGATGCAGTAGCCTCACCAAGCTCTCCTTGTCCAACCCCTTCCTCAGATGATCCACAAACAAAATGACTATGCTTCGTTGATTATCTCCCTTATGAGATCATAAGTTTGATGCCTTCAATGTCCTCCACTCTCACCATGAAGAGGCCTCCTTATATAGGCTTGGAGAGGCCTAACCACT
>CBVK0101271652.1:0-29086 GCA_900067695.1 Picea abies | reverse complement strand
AACCAAGACTTCCATGCCCCAGGCATGGTTACCCTGGTTACAAACCAGGGGCCCTAGAGATATCTAGGGTCTTCAAATGCTTGGTTACAAACCAAGACTTCCATGCCTCAGGCATGGTTACCCTGGTTACAAACCAGGGGCCCTAGAGATATCTAGGGTCTTCAAATGCTTGGTTACAAACCAAGACTTCCATGCCCCAGGCATGGTTACCCTGGTTACAAACCAGGGGCCCTAGAGATGTCTAGGGTCTTTATCAATTTGATCCCAGACCACATACCCCAGGAGTGCACTGGGGGCCCTAGATCTTGTCTAGGGTCTTAGTCATCCTCCAAGAGAATGGCTCTCGCTGCTGCATGTAAATTTAACATTATTCTCAAGAAGAAAACCAAGTTAACTCAAAATATTATGCCACTGCTCTCCTCAGTACATTCAAGAAGAAAGATGAAGAAAAGACAAGCAATGATCAGAACTCCAAAGGATTACTTCCACCCATCAAGAAGGAATATAAGACAACACCAAAGAAGGTTTATCAAAACATGTATCCTCACATTTTCCTTGGTTATTGCTTTGCATGCTCTAATTTTGGACACAAAGCTATGAATTGTAGAGCATATGGAAGGAAAAACTTGAGGGTTAAGAACTATAACCTTAAAGATAACCAAACAGTAGATCAAGTTAAAAGAAGAAATTATAACTCCTTTGCACCTCTACAAGAAAGGAACTTGGAATGTTTCAGATGTCATAACTATGGACATAAAGCAAGTAATTGTAGATTAATGGAAATCTCAGAAAAAAACAAAGTTCATTAGAGAGCAAAATAAGCTTTGGAAAGAAAAAACATCAAAAGAGAAATGTCTTATTGCCTTGAAAGCACAAGATAAAAAAGATCTCTGGTATGTTGACAGTGGTTGCTCAAAACACATGACAGGAAATAAGGACAAGTTTTTGAACTTAAAGAAACAAAAGGGTAAAGTCACATTTGGTGACAATGTTTCAGGTAACATACTTGGGAAAGGCACTGTGAATTTAGGAAAAGACAAAGCCAAGAATGTGTTGCTTGTTGAAAATCTAAAACCTACCCTATTAAGTGTCAGCCAAACCTGTGATCAGGGGCACATTTGCATCTTTGATTCCCAGAAATGTGAGATTAGGAGAAAGGACTCAAGAAAATTGGTTGGTACTGCTCCTAGAACTCCTGAGAATGTATATATATTAAATACAAAATTGAATGACGAGTGTCATATAAATTTAGTGGATGAAAGTTGGCTATGGCATAGAAGGTTGGGGCACATTAACTTTGACAATTTAGTGAAAGTCAGCGATCTTGGGGCAGTAAGAAACTTGCCAAAGATCCCAAAACCCTCAAATCCTATGTGTAGACATTGTCAACTAGGGAAGCAAACTAGAATAAGGTTCAAAACAAAAGAATACTCAACCTCAAAACCTTTACAGCTTGTTCACACCGACCTCTGTGGACCTACAAGGACCAAAAGTTTGCAAGAAGAGTCCTACTTTATGTTGTTCATTGATGATTTTACTAGAATGGCTTGGGTATGTTTTCTCAAGGAAAAATTAGAAGCATTTAACAAATTCAAAACTTTAAAACCCTTGTTGAAAATGAAATGGAGACAAAAATCAAATGTCTTAGATCAGACTATGGTGGTGAGTTCACCTCAAAAGAGTTTGACCTCTTCTGTGAAACTCATGGAATTAAGAGACAATTCTCTGCTACCAGAACTCCTCAACAAAATGGGATTGTTGAGAGGAGGAATAGAACAGTCCAAGAGGTTGCAAGGACTATGCTCAATGAAGCAAGATCATCTAATGGATATTGGAGGGAAGTTGTAGGCACAATAGTATACATATTAAACAGAGGTCGGCTCAGGATTAACAGTAATAAGACTCCTTATGAACTATGGTTTGGGAGAGCTCCTTCGGCAAAATACTTCAAGGTCTTTGGAAGTAAGTGTTAAATCAAAAGGCTTGATGAGAATCTCGGAAAATTTGATGCTAGATCTGATGAAGGTATCTTTCTTGGATATGCTTCTACTAAGAAAGCATACGGATGCTACAATATTAGATTACATAAGATTGTTGAGAGTGCAGATGTTAAGGTGGATGATTTAAAAACAATGAAGATCAAACATCAAGAGACCATATTTGGCAATGTAGATGAAGATGATGATGAGTCAGTTGGTACACAAGCAGAAGAAGAAGAAGAGAATAAAGAAGAAAAGGAAGATATACAAGAGGATGAAACGGACGCCAGAGAAAGAGGAAGATATTCGAGAAGAAGAGATAAGAGAAGAATCCCCAAGAAGAGACACTAAGACACACTCATGAATAACTCAAAAGAAGACATGATTATTGGAAATAAAAGCAATGGAGTGCAGACAAGAAGACAATTGTTGTATCAAACAGAAATAACATTTGTGTCACATATTGAGCCCAACTCAATCAAAGAGGCATGCAAAGATGAGAATTGGGTCAATGTTATGAATGAAGAATCGGACCAGATTGAAAAAAATCAAACTTGGGGACTAGTTCCAAGACCAAAAAATAAGAATGTCATTGGAACTAAATGGGTATTTAAAAACAAAGTGAATGAAAATGGGCAAGTAATCAAGAACAAAGCAAGATTGGTATGTAAAGGGTATGCTCAGGTTGAAGGGGTAGACTTTGAAGAAACCTTTGCACATGTGGCCATATTAGAGTCAATTAGGATGTTCTTAGCTTTTGCCAGCTACAAAAAATTGAAAATATACCAGATGGATGTCAAGTCAGCATTTCTCAATGGAAACTTAGAAGAGGAAGTTTATATTGAGCAACCAGAAGGATTTCAATTAACTGACAAAGGAGACTATGTCTATAAACTAAAGAAAGCACTCTATGGGCTAAAACAAGCACCCAGAGCATGGTATGCAAGGCTAGATTCTTATTTACAAGTACAAGGCCTCAAAAGAGGATCAACAGACAATAATATTTATTGTAAAATTGTTGGCGATAGCATGATTATTGTGGAAGTATATGTTGATGATATTATATTTGGGAGTGATGATGAAAAAATGAGTAAGGACTTTGCTAGGAGGATGCAACAAGAATTTGAAATGTTCTTTCTTGGTGAACTGAATTTCTTTCTAGGATTACAAATAGTACAGTCCAAAAGGGGAATCTTTATCCATCAGTCCAAGTATGTTAAAGATATGCTTAAGAAATTATAGTTAGAGGATTGCAAACATGTTTGTACACCTATGACAGTAGGATGCAAACTAAGCAAGGAAGATGAGTCCAAGGTTGTAGATCCAAAACACTACAGATCAATGATTGGGAGTTTACTCTATGTAACAGCTTCCAGACCTGATGTCAAGCAAGTTGTTGGAATGGTGGCTAGATTCCAAGCTACACCAAAAGAGAGCCATGTTCAAGCTGTGAAAAGAATCTTTAAGTATTTAAAGGGAACCATAGATCTTGGTTTGTCGTACCCTAGCAAGAATTCATTCTCTTTAATGGCCTATTCAGATGCAGATTGGGAAGGTTGTGTAGATGACAGAAAAAGTACAAGTGGAGGAGCATTCTTCTTGGGAGAATCATTGGTAGCTTGGACAAGCAAGAAACAGTCCTCAATTTCTATGTCTACCACTGAAGCTGAGTATATTGCAGCAACAGAATGTTGCACACAAGTGGAATGGATGAAACAAACCTTACAAGACATCAAAGTAGTGTTTGAAGAACCCACTACTATCTACTGTGATAATACAAGTGCTATGAGTCTCTCCAAGAACCATGTCCAACACTCCAAAGAAAAACACATTCCAATAAAATACCACTATCTAAGAGATCAAGCTGAAAATAAGAACATTAAATTGGAATATGTCCCAACACAAGAAAAGGTTGCAGATATTTTCACTAAACCCTCAAGCAAAGATGTATTTGAATATCTCAGGCAAAGATTAGAAGTAGTCTCTCTTCCAATCTAATCTCTCAAGAAAATAATGCATCAATTGGCATCAATTCAGGGGGAGACAGTGATCAAAGTCAGGGGGAGTCATTCAATCCTTTGCCCTTGATGTCAAAGGGGGGGAAATGAAAATAGTATTTCCACCAATGCCAAAGGGGAGATCGTTGGCAATATGGCAATACAGGTTGGCATTGACAATAGATCTGTGATGATGATAATAGCATTGATGGCATTGTCATTGATAGTATTGACTCTACTGCATAATCATGACTGGAATAGGGATACTAATGTTGCATGCATTTCAGATGTGTTGACATTATGGTGACTATGATGACATTGACAGTGTTACATATATTTAAATCTGAACATCTAAAATAGAGAAGAACATGTTGACATTATGTTGCCTATGATGACCTGTCTATGTTGACAGAGCCACTGATGAGGCAGTATGATGACAAAGTTGATGGCTGGCATTGACAGATAAGCAATGTGCATTGGGCATGTAAAATGATATAAGCAGTGATGTATGTTGACCTGCTGACTGTGATGGTTATGAGGCACTATATTATTACAAGCCATGTGATGTGCCTCGAAGACAAGGGTTGGCTTTGCCTAGGATGTCACTTAAAAATTGACTGTCAAAGCAATAGAGCCTTGATGCTAATGCAAACTTCTACAAGTTGCAAGATGATGTATTGCTACATGATCAAAGTCACCATGACTAAAACCAGAAACCAAGTCGATCAAGCTTGTTAACTTGTTAACGAGTTTAAACATCGATAGAAATCTCAGAGATTGAATGTGGATGATGCAATTGAAGTTAAACAATGCAAACACAATTGCAGAGCTCGAAATCGAATAGACAAGGAGATCAGAAGATTGATTTCAATCAAAGAGGAATAAGAATGAAGAGTTGCAGGTGGAGTCTTAGCAACCGTCCGATCAAATGATCGACGGTGGTGATTGATTTGTCAATTGGGATTTATCCCACATTGGCAACGGGGCAGGATTCATATGAGTTTATAAAGACCGCCCTCACTATACCTATTCGAAGCATAGTGCAAAGGTATGGCGAGGGCTCTAGGTGCTTAGACTTCACATGAGGATCACCAGCCTGGAGCCCGGGAGGACCTATCAGGCCCCCTACCTTTTGGAAGAAGTGACAACAATCGTTGATTTACCGAGGAGATGATCTCGTCCATTGGATTAATATTTTTTTTAATACACTGTTGGCGCGACAGTCATATGGGTGATCGAGGGTTTAAAACTTGTTAGTTATTTTTAGTTGGCGGAACTTGCAACTGCGAAAAGACTGTTATGTATATCGATAACTTTGGCATAATGCCAATGTTGGAGGATTGCTAAGTTCAAATGTTTGTGAATAAACATTCAGATGTTGAGACCATTGTTCTTGTCGGAGTTTTTGGCATACTGCCAATTATGGAGGTTCGCCAAAACTAGTTAAAGACCTGCTCAACACAAACTCAAAGACAGTGACTCAGATAACATCACATTATTTGATGAAATCCCAGGTGTGATAACTACAATTTATAACTAATATTAAAAAATAATAATTTAGATGCTTAAATCCTGAAAGTATCAATTTAAGGAAGTATTGTGATGTTTGTTAATATTTGTATTACACATTAACATAGTCATTAGATTTGAGATGTAGATCGAAGAGATGTGTGGTTATGAAAAGTCATGTTAATGACTGTGTTACTTAAAACAAGGGTTATGTAATCTTAAATGAAGAGATGTGATGTTCATGAAAAGTTGTGAAATTGAATGAACAGACATGTTGTTTTGATGAAGAGTTATGTTGAAGACATTTATAAGTGTGTTGATATGTGAAGGAATTAGTGGGACTGCAGCAGAGACATTGAAGATCAAATGCAGAAAGAGACAGAGCAGCAATCATGATATCCAGTCCATGATACAAAAGATTTCTGGATTTATGAACAGAGGGTGGCTTGGAGGTGCTAGGGCAGGTTGGAGCCTGCGGGGGAGTAGGTGCTTCCTTGTGAGTTGTAGTTGACTAAATAGGGGGTTGTAGCCTCCTAGCAATTGGAGCTGGTGAATAGGGGTGTGGGTGCATCCTGATCAGTGGGTGCTAATCTAAAGAGGAAGAAAACATCTTCCTTCTATTGTAACTTGTAAAACAAAATTTTGCAATTAATAGAAAAGTGTTTGTGGTTTTCCCAATTGGGTTCCACGATAAAACATTGTGTTTAAATTTTGTTTGCATTTCTGCAATACATAATTAACAAAAGTAAAAATTTCATAAAATTATTGTGTCATTGACTCACTGCCTCCCCCCCCCTCGCCCTCTCAGTGACAGGATCTGATCCTTCAGCATGGACTAGTAAGAAAGCCTCTCTTGTACATCTCAGAGTTTTTGGCTATGATGCTTATGTGCATGTTCCAAAGGAGAAAAGAACCAAGCTAGACAATAAAGCATAGAAATGTATCTTCATTGGTTATAAAGATGGAGTAAAAGCTACAAACTTTGGAATCTAGCAATAAGGAAGACTATTTATAGTCATATTGTGATCTTTAGAGAAGTTAAAAGGACCCCCAAACATGAAAATGAACCAAGAGAAGGAGAACCATAGAAAATAGAGTTTGACTATAGAATGGAGAATTCAATGGATGAAGATGATTCAGATGAATTAGATGAAGAGGAATAACTGCAAACCCCACTCTTGGGGAGATTTGTTCAAGTAAGAAGGAAAACAGAAAGGTATAGTCCACCTTATTTTCATTCTACCTTTGTTTTGTCTACTATCGAAGTTGATCTTAGAACTGTTAGAGAGGCAGTTGACTTTGAGGAGGATAAACTCTAGAAGAAAGCCATAGTTTAAGAAATGGAGGCCTTGGAAAAAAAATTCCACAGGACTTGGTCAAGTTGCCTGATGGAAGAAAATTTGTTGGTAGAAAATCAGTGTTCAAGAAGAAGCTCAATGTAGAAGGAAAGGTGGAAAAGTACAAGGCTCGCCTAATAGCAAAAGGATATTATCAAGTGGAGGGAATTGACTTCAGTGAGATTTTTGTTAAATTTGGCAGCATCGACAGTCATTCTCCAATGAGAGGCCATATGGGCCACCCTGAGGCTAGCCAGGGAGATTTGGAGAATCAACTAGTCTTGTGAGGTATTGACAAAAGCTAGGGGGGAACGTACAACCTCTGTGAGTCAAACCAAAAGTCAGGACGAACGAGATGTTATGTGAGTCTAATGCAAAAGTCAGGGGGAACGTACAACCTCTGTGAGCATAGACAATCTAGTGCAAAAGTCAAGGGGAACGTACAACCTCTGTGAACATAGACAATCTAGTGCAAAAGTCAGGGGAAACGTACAACCTCTGTGAGCATAGACAAACTAGTGCAAAAGTCAGGGGGAACATACAACCTCTGTGAGCCTAGTCAAACCTTGTGAGCCATGAGAAAAAGTCAAGGCATCTAGCAAAAGTTATTTTGAATATAAAATTCCCATGAGCTAGAAACAAACGATATTCTTAATATTGCAAATGATATAAATGTATTGATCTAGTGCATTGGCATGTGTAACATTATCCACCATGAAGGGAATTTTGAATTCCCTTGTAAAGAGTCGAGTTGTAACTGAAGTCTCAAGTCTAGTTCTATTTTAGAACTAAAAGTGTAATGTTGAGTTGCAACCGAAGTCTTAAGTCTAGTTCTATTTTAGAACTAAAGTGTAATGTTGAGTTGCAACTAAAGCCTTAAGTCTAGTTATATTTTTGAACTAAAATGTAATGTTGAGTTGTAACTAGTCTCAAGTCTAGTTCTAAGTTCGAACTAAAGCATACCAGTCTCAAGTCTAGTTCTATTTTCGAACTAAAGTGTAATGTTGAGTTGTAACCAATCTCAAGTCTAGTTCTAAGTTCGAACTAAAGTATAAAGTTGAGTTATGATTACTCATGCAAACAGGTTACTATTTCGAGTCTCTCCTCTTCAACCTATATAAGCAGAGGTTAACCCCTCTCTTCAATACAGTTTTGATATGCAGGTTAAGGGTGAAGCAATAGAGGCACATATCAGTGATAAAGAGGCAGCACACCAAAGCAGCATATCAGTGTTGTATATCAACAATAGAGGCAACATATCAGAGGTGTATTTCAGCAAGGTCTTTTAGGTCTTTGTCAGGTGAGAGTCATCTTGGCAAGCTCTTTAAAAGAAGAACATTCATGGTGGATATTTGTAAGTGATCTTACATTATTAATGCAATAAAGGTGTTGATGTGCATGCTTACTCATCTACATAGTTATTGCTATTCGATTATGATTTGGTATTGTTGAAGTGTATTAAGCTGGAATCAAAGTGTTGAAGAAAATAAAAGAATTAATCTGCATAAGAAATCAAGCTAATAATTTAACATGGTATCAGAGCTTAGGGTGTGTTAAAGTGAAGCAACAGGTACACATAGATCCAAGCTAGCTTGATTAAGTTCCCAGTGTGAGGTCCATGGCATCCTCCATTTCAGTCAGGGTCGAGGATAGGCTCGAAGGAGCTACCAACTTCAATGTGTGGAAGCTCTGGATAATAAATGTCTTGCAGGAGCATGATCTTAAGCAATATGTGACCACAATGGTGGAGGAACCCACGAATAATGCAGGAAAAGCGGCCTTCATGAAGAATCAAGCAAAGGTCGAGTGAATCATCTTTGACTCAGTCAAAGACAGTATAATGCCTGCAATGACTTCATTAATGACTGCCAAGGACTGTATGGATACCTTGGTGAATCTGTATGAGAAACAAGTTCCAAATCAGAAGAGGACACTTAAGCACAAGCTTAAGTATTTGAAGATGGAGAAAGGTGAATCAATGGCATCTTTTTGTTCCAGGATAGCCCAGATCAGAGATCAGCTTTTGGTCACATGGGTAACAATGGACGATGTTAATTTAGTGCAGGCCATTTTTTACGATCTCCCTTCTTCATGGGAGACCTTCTTATCCAGTGTAAGTGGGAGAGAGATTCAGCCCACGTTTGAGAGGTTATGGCATGATTGCCTCCAGGAGGAGAGTCGCACAGCTACCAAGAGCGAGCCAACGAAAGAAGAGCACTCAACTTTAGCATCAAGATTCAAGGGAAAGAAGAAAGGCACTTTCCAGAAAGGCTCTCAGAGAAAGCCAAACACCAAAGGTACATTCAAAGGCAAGAATATTGATACATCTAGGATTAAATGCTTTAGTTGTAATAAGTTGGGTCATTTTGCTAAAGATTGTTGGTTTAGAAAGAAATATCCTAGGAAAGGGAAACATCATGCCTCAACTGATGAGGATGATGAATCCAAAAGAAATCAGTAAAGTCTTTTTAATGAGAAATAAAATAGAAAAGAATATTACTTGGTTTCTGCCTTATCCAGTTCAGTTTTCACGGGGCCAAAAACTTGGTTAGTAGACAGTGGTGCATCAAAGAACATGATAGGGTACAAGGAGATCCTCTCAGATCTCAAGACAAAATATTTTGCAAAGCAGGTCGAGCTTGGGGATGAAAAATGTTACAAGATAAAGGGAGTAGGCTCTATCTCCTTCAGATTAGAATTTGGGGCTAGACTTCATGTTGATGAAGTATTATATGTTCCAGGGCTCAAGAAGAATCTACTATCAGTTGCAACCCTTGAGGACAAGGGATATTGGGTAATCTTCAAGGATAGGAAGGCACTACTATGGGCTAAAGGTAGCCACTTAAGTACAGCAGAACCCATTGGAACTCGCAGTGGAGGATTGTACGTCGTGTCAGGACAATCAGTTCAAGCATTGGCTCATGATGCGACTAGCTCTAGCAAGTTGTGGCACAAAAGACTTGGACATCTTCATTACAAAGCTCTTCCAGATCTACAAAATATGGTATGTGGCATGCCCTCTATTTCTCTTAGTAAAAATGAAATTTGTAAGGGATGCATGCTAGGTAAAAATATAAAGAAAGCATTTCCTAGCAGTGACAACAGAGCTCATGGCATCTTAGATCTAGTTCATTTTGATGTATGTGGCCCCATGTCATCTCCCTCACTAGGTGGTTGTTTGTATTATGTCATTTTTATTGATGATTACTCAAGAAAATGTTGGATATATTTTCTTAAAGCTAAAAGTGACATATTTGATAAATTCAAAGAGTATAAATCCTTTATTGAAAAGCAGACAGGGAAACACATCAGAATCCTTAGAATGGACAATGGAGGAGAGTTTGAATCTCTTCAGTTTGAGGATTTCTGCAAGTCGATAGGAATCAAGAGATAGTTGACCGTGCCATATAACCCTCAGCAAAATGGAGTTGTTGAGAGGAAAAACAGGACAATTTGTGAAGCAGCGAAAGCAGCGAAAGCAACGATGTTTGACCAGGATCTGCCAAATTCTTTATGGGCATAAGCTACCTCCATTGTCGTGTATATTCAGAACAGGTGTCCACATGCTATCTTGAAGGACAAGACTCCTGAAGAGGTCTTCTCAGGGATCAAACCTGAAGTAGGGCATCTAAGGATATTTGGGTGTCCTGTGTATATTCATGTCCCTAAGGAAAAGAGGACAAATATGGAACCCTCGAGAAAGAAAGGGGTTCTTGTGGGGTACAGTGAGAAATCCAAGGCTTACAGGATTTATGAAACAGGTCAGAGGCAAATAGAGGTAAGCAGAGATGTGACTTTCCATGAGGAAGACGCATTTAAGAAATCTAGAAAGCTTCAGCAGGAACCAGAAGCAGTTCAACCAGCTTCACCCTCTTTTGAAAATGAAGAGTCGGATGATCAGAGGGAGGAACCTCGTGAAGGGCCAAGTAATGAGCCCCTAGAACCTACTGAAGTGTTAGAAAGAACTTTTGAAGAACCTTCAGCCAAAAGGAAGCCAGAGTGACTTAAAGAAATAGTGCAGAAAGTAGAAAGGATAGTTGCTCCCAAAGGAACTTTCAGGGAAAGGAAGAGGCCTCATAGGTTTCGAGGCTATGTTGCACTGATGAGCAGCATTAGTGATGCCGAACCTTCTTCATTTGAAGAAGCAGATAAATTACAAGTATGGAAGGATGTCATGCTTGAGGAATACAGGTCTATTATAAAGAACAATGTTTGGGACATTGTGTCGAGGCCAAAAGACAAATCAGTGGTTTCTTCCAAATGGATCTATAAGATCAAACATGCAACTGATCGAAGTGTGGAAAAGTTCAAAGCAAGATTTGCAACCAGAGGCTTCACTCAGAAAGAAGGAATCGACTACGAAGAGACTTTTGCACCTGTAGCTACGTATACCTCCATTTGAACTATTATTGCTTTAGCTTCCATTCTTGGTTGGAAGCTACATCAGATGGATGTAAAAACAACATTCTTGAATGGAAAGATTGAACAAGAGGTCTTTGTGGAACAACCAGATGGTTTTGTACTGCATAACAAAGGCACTCATGTATGCAAGCTAAGGAAGGCCTTATATGGTCTTAAGCAGGCTCCCAGAGTTTGGTATGACAGGATTGATGGATTTCTTAAAAGCCTGGGCTTTCAGAAAAGTGATGTTGATGCAAATCTGTACTTCAAGGTAAGAGGTAACCAACCTGTTATACTAATCATGTATGTTGATGATCTATTTCTAACAGGAGATGAAGGGCTAATAGCCTGGTGTAAGAGGGAGCTAACCTCAGAATTCGAGATGAAAGACGTAGGCTTGATGCATTACTTCCTAGGATTGGAAGTATGGCAAAGGCAGGGCGAGATATTTCTGGCACAAGGAAAATACACAGTGGATGTACTAAAGAGTTTTGGTATGATGGATTGCAAATACATGTCTACTCCGATGGTTACCAACCTGAGGAAGATGAATGATTCTGATACAGGTTCAGATTTGGTGGATCCCACCATGTATAGGCAGTTGATTGGATCATTGATGTACATGATCCACACTAGGCCAGATATATGCTATGCAGTGATTGTAATGAGTCAGTGCATGACTAAACCGAGACAAAGACATTGGGTGGCAGCAAAGCACATCTTGAGATATCTCAGAGGGGCCATTACTTATGGTCTGAGATATACATCCAGTGGTGGTTTATTTCTGCATGGGTATGCAGATGTTGACTGGGCAGGAAGCCCAGTGGATCGGAAGAGTACTTCCAAATACTGCTTCAGTTTAGGATCTTCTATGATCTCTTGGTCAAGACGGAAGTAGGGATCCATTGCACAGAGTACAGCAGAGGCTTGAGTACATTGCAGCAAGTGATGCTAGCAAAGGAAACAGTATGCCTCAGAAAATTGGTTTCTGGGTTGTTTGGTGACAAGATCGAGATGAAAGTAGATCACTGTGATAATCAAAGTTGCATAAAATTGACAGAGAACCGGGTATTTCACGATAGGTCAAAACATATTGACATGAGGTACCACTACATCTGAGACTTGGTCCAAGGAAAAACTGTAAAGTTACAGTACATAACCACGAGCGAGCAGGTAGTTGATATCCTAACCAAGCCTCTAACCTCGAGACAGTTTGTGCAACTGAGAGGCAAGCTTGGTGTGGCTGAGAATGACTCCCTCACTAAGAGGGAGTGTTAAATTTGGCAGCATCGACAGTCATTCTCCAATGAGAGGCCATATGGGCCGCCCTGAGGCTAGCCAGGGAGATTTGGAGAATCAACCAGTGTTGTGAGGTATTGACAAAAGCCAGGAGCAACGTACAACCTCTGTGAGTCAAACCAAAAGTCAGGACGAACGAGATGCTATGTGAGTCTAATGCAAAATTCAGGGGGAATGTACAACCTCTGTGAGCATAGACAGTCTAGTGCAAAAGTCAAGGGGAACGTACAACCTCTGTGAGCATAGACAGTCTAGTGCAAAAGTCAAGGGGAACGTACAACCTCTGTGAGCATAGACAGACTAGTGCAAAAGTCAGGGGGAACATACAACCTCTGTGAGCCTAGTCAAACCTTGTGAGCCATGAGCAAAAGTCAAGGCATCTAGCAAAAGTTAGGTTGAATATAAAATTCCTATGAGTTAGAAACAAACGATATTCCTAATATTGCAAATGATATAAATGTATTGATCTAGTGCGTTGGAACATGTAACAATATCCACCATGAAGAGAATTTTGAATTTCCTTGTAAAGAGTCGAGTTGTAACTGAAGTCTCAAGTCTAGTTCTATTTTAGAACTAAAAGTGTAATGTTGAGTTGTAACTGAAGTCTTAAGTCTAGTTCTATTTTAGAACTAAAGTGTAATGTTGAGTTGCAACTGAAGTCTTAAGTCTAGTTCTATTTTAGAACTAAAGTGTAATGTTGAGTTGAAACTAAAGTCTTAAGTCTAGTTCTATTTTTGAACTAAAGTGTAATGTTGAGTTGTAACCAGTCTCAAGTCTAGTTCTAAGTTCGAACTAAAGCATACCAGTGTCAAGTCTAGTTCTATTTTCGAACTAAAGTGTAATGTTGAGTTGTAACCAGTCTCAAGTCTACTTCTAAGTTCGAACTAAAGTATGAAGTTGAGTTATGATTAACTCATGCAAATAGGGTACTATTTCAAGTCTCTCCTCTTCTCCTCTTCAACCTATATAACTAGAGCTCGACCCCTCTCTTCAATACAGTTTTGATATGTAGGTTAAGGGTGAAGCAATAAAGGCACATATCAGTGATAAAGAGGCAGCATATCAGTGTTGTATATCAACAATAGAGGCAACATATTAGAGGTGTATTTCATCAAGGTCTTTTAGGTCTTTGTCAGGTCAGAGTCATCTTGGCAAGCTCTTTAAGAGAAGAACATTCATGGTGGATATTTGTAAGTGATCTTACATTATTAATGCAATAAAGGAATATCGTTTGTTGGGGTTTTTCTCCCTATACAGGGTATCCCCAAGGTATATGTGGTGTTGATGTGCATGCTTACTCATCTACATAGTTATTGCTATTCGATTATGATTTGGTATTGTTGAAGTGTATTAAGCTGGAATCAAAGTGTTGAAGAAAATAAAAGAATTAATCTGCATAAGAAATCAAGCTAATAATTTAACATGGTATTAGAGCTTAGGGTGTGTTAAGCGTGTTAAAGTGCAGCAACAAGTACACACAGATCCAAGCTAGCTTGATTAAGTTTCCAGTGTGAGGTCCATGGCATCCTTCATTTCAGTCAGGGCCGAGGATAGGCTCAAAGGAGATACCAACTTCAATGTGTGGAAGCTCCGGATAACAAATATCTTGCAGGAGCGTGATCTTGAGCAGTATGTGACCACAGTGATGGAGGAACCCACGAATAATGCAGGAAGAGCAGCCTTCAGGAAGAGTCAAGCAAAGGCCAAGAAAATCATGTTTGACTCAATCAAAGACAGTATAATGCTTTCAATGACTCCGTTATTGACTGCCAAGGACTGTATGGATACCTTGGTGAATCTGTATGAGAAACGGGCTCCAAGTCAGAAGATGACACTTAAGCACAAGCTTAAGTATTTGAAGATGGAGAAAGGTGAATCAATGACATCTTTCTATTCCAGGATAGCCCAGATTAGAGATCAACTTTTGGTCACAGGGGTGACAGTGGACGATGATGATTTAGAGCAGGCCATTTTTGACGATCTTCCTTCTTCATGGGAGACCTTATTATCCAGTGTAAGTGGGAGAGAGATTCAGCCCACATTTGAGAGGTTATGGCATGATTGCCTCTAGGAGGAGAGTCACACAGCTACCAAGAGCGAGCCAACGAAAGAAGAGCACTCAGCTTTAGCATCAAGATTCAAGGGAAAGAAGAAAGGCACTTTCTAGAAAGGCTCTCAGAGGAAGCCAAACATGGCAACCACTCATGAGAGTAAGGAAGTTGTATTGTTGCAAAGTTTGTGTTTAGGTATTGGATTTGTACAACGAGCAGCAAGGTTAGATTGTGATAGTCAAAGTGCAATCATTTAGGGAAAAAACCCTACTTACAATTCTAAGATGAAGCATATTGATGTGCAGTACCACTTGGTGTGAGAAACAATTGAAGACAAGAAGGTGTTGCTAGAGAAGGTTGACCATTGAAAAATGTTGCAGACTCATTGACAAAGTCTTTTAGTACTAACAAGTTCTCTTGGTATAGAGAAGCAATGGGAATTTTTTCCCTAAACTTATGACCTTATAAATCATGGGGCCCTTGTTTTGCAAAGAAAACAAGTGTTTTGGAAATGTGTTATATTCTTTACATGTGGAATGCATTAGGTGCAAATATAATAACCGCGCTAGTGGGGGTACCAACACCCCCCACCCTCGATTGAACAAAATGTTCAACGTGGAGGTGAGATAGCCCCAACCTATCAAGGTTCAAGGCAACACCCCGAAAAAAAAATTGGGCCCATTTTTTTCCTATTTGTGTGCTTTTTCAACCTATTACACCTAATATTGTATGAAGTTTCACATTGATGGGGCTTGCAATGGTTCGTACCCATGGAGCATTTGGATGGATTTAGGGGTACACACCTTCATGAAGCCCATTTCCTCCTCAGAGGAAACTACTTATAGATCCACCTCTCAAGGGTGTGGTGTTGTTTCTTGATAAGCTCTCCTGCTCATTTCCTCCAATTCAAACTGGTTTTTCTATTTCTTCCATTAGATACATGATGATCAAGCCTCACATCACTCGTGAGTTCTTTCAGATGACTCATCCATAGTATATCATATTATTCCTCTTACACCTTAGATGATACATGCACTGGCAGATGGTACACTATGCTTTCACTACACATGGTCATGGTACTTTGGTTTAAATTGTTTGCTTCACTTGTTGTGCCATGTTCTCATTGTATTAGTTTGATACTTAGACACAGTGTTATAACTTCTAAGCAAGTTGTCTGTTGATTTTGTAGCTTCAGGAGGTATTCCCACTAGAAGTCAAGGTGCCAGACATGTGGGAATTTTCGTCGGGACCAATTTTGTCTTTTATTTCATCAAAATCAGCCTAGAAATGAGGCTAGGGCCTCATGGGAAAGATGTTGGGTCTTGTGGGACTATGATGGGGTTCCACACCCACAAGACGAGAATAAAATATTCTAATTTAATGTTGACTTGTGAAAGGGATCTTTGACACACCCTTTTGGACTTGTATAAATAAAGGTCAATTCATTGTGACATTAGATCACTGTGCAAGTATGAAGATAGCATAAGTGAGGTGCACTTGTGCTAGGAGCTTGGAAATATTGGCAAGGAAAAATCTAAAATTATGAGGCAAATCTGACCTAGGGTTTGAGGAGAATTTTTTTGTTTCTGATCTACCCAAGGAAGGCTTCTTTCCAGCCAAGGAGACACACACGTGTGAGGGAGAAAGGGAGAGAATAGTCGCACGTGTGAGAGAGATCACAACCACACATGTGAAGATAGGTCGCACGTGTGGAACAACTGCACATGTGAGCAGGTACAGTACAGACATGTCATAATGTACGGACAGATCCACATGTGTGAGGTGGCAACAGCAACGGATCCACGTGGCAGCAGGTTCACATGTGTGAAGAGACAAGAAAATTCACATGTGTGATTTTTCTGGCAGATTTTGCAATCCGTACAGGCTGACGTCATCAAGTTGTACAGTGGCAACAACTGAGCAAATTGCAAGCAAATTTTTTCTAGGTATTTTTGCTGAGTATAATTTTTCTGATTTTATTGTTTTCAAGGAGGACAAGGTTGTCTTGAATTTTGGTCAAAGTGTGTTGACTAGGGAGGGCTGGTTTTGCCCTCGGATTTTTTGAATTAGATAAAGTTTACAGAACAGAAATTTGTCTCAATTGTGTTGATGATTCATCTCTGGTCTTTTGTGTTTCCACTGAAAATCATTTTTGTCATAATTTTCAGTGTGAAATTGTTCAGTGATAACAACTAGGGTATTATTGTTAACACACTAGGTAGCAATTTTCAGATCTGAAAATTGGTCACATAGAGTGCATGTGAAATTTGACATGGTATCAAAGCTTGGGATCTAAAGAGAAGTCCATCATCTTGAGACATAATTTTGGCTACAACATTGGAAGAGTGGTGTTCTTGTTCTGGGCTTTGTTCTTGTTCCAGGAAGGTCAATATGGTGAACACATTGAAGCTTGAGGACAGGTTGAAGGGGGGAAACAACTTTCGGGCTTGGAAGGCAAGGGTTCTCATCTTGTTGGAAGAAAATGACCTCAAGAAGTATGTTGAAAGTGTGGTTGTAGATCCTACCAATCCACAAGAGTTGACAACACACAAGAAGAAAGAAATGAAGGCGAAGCGGGTATTGCTAGAATCTATTAAGGATCACTTGATCCCCCACATTGTTGAGAAGACAACTACCAAGAATATGTATGATGCTTTGGTGGGTCTCTACCTGTTAGATTTTTAGGGTTAGTTGAAAACAGTAGTCACTTTTTAATTTTAAACTAGACAACTCTAGATCTTGAAGCAAGGATAGTAGATATATCAATGGACAGCTGTGATAGAAGGAGAATTAACCTCAGGTCTTAAAAGTTAGACAAAGCTTGTTCAAATGCTATAGTAAACTCAAACCATAGACAACAAAAACAGATCTCAAACAATGATAAGAAAAACCCTTCAGATGTTATAACAGCAGTTCTCTGGACAGTCGATCTATAACAGATTTAAAACAAACAGGGAAGTTAGATCCATACTTCAATTCTGGAACAAACAGTGTTGCAAACCCTTTCAACAAAACAGCAGAGATCAATAGTAAACTCAGACTGAATGTAATAGGTTCAGATCACAGACATTGTTGTCAGTTCTATAGAGGCAAATTAGAACTCAGATCTTATACTAAAACCAAATCAGAAACAATGATGAATGACACCTCTAGACAACAGTTGATCTAAGATCTGAACCAAACAACAACAATACAAGGCGTCTTCTTTATGACTGTGCTCAAAAACTAATTAACTCTGATCTGATCTTTAATAGAGAAAAGTGAGAAACACTTACCTGGTACTATGCCTTACCTTTGAAGATTGATCAGGGCCACAGTAGAGATCTATCCTTATTTGTTATGCTCAGTTAAAGATTCGGTTCAGATCTATTAGAGATCTAAATGCCACCGTTTGAAAAGACTTTCATGCCACCATAGTTAAGGTAGACCAAAATACAAACCCCAACAAGGAAACCCTAACCCTATGGCACATAAGGTGATACCCACAGCAAACAAGGGTACAGTCAATCAATCAACAGATATGAAGCTGCAACTGACCATCGAGATCACAAAAGGGAAGCGGCAGTCACACAAGTGGACAGCAACCACACAAGTTACCCCTGGCAGCCAGCGATACCCTTCTACAGGCAGCGGCACACTTCAAAACAGGAGCAGCACTCTTATCATAGGTCACAGCACCCTCAAGACAGGTAGCGGCACCTTCAAGGCTGGTAGCGGCACCCTCATCATCACAAAGGAGACAGCAAGTAGCAGTGGCACAGCCTTAAGGAAATAGTTACAGCAGCAAGGAGCTAAGGCAGCAATAGGATCTTTCATCAACAAGACAGCAAACTATCTTCTGCCAACTAGAACTGAGGCCGCACCTTTAAGGAGGCTCCACGCTTTGATAGAGTCACACTAGAATGAATAAATGAAAGAGAGGGAGGGTCCTTTAAATAGTTGAGGTTAGGGTAGGAGGGTAGAATAAAATAATAATATTCACATGTTTAAATTTCACATTTAAACATGTGATTATTAACATTTAAAATTTAGCCCTCAAAATAAAATAAAAACCCACAAACAAATAAACAAGGCCCACAACAAGGGTAAAGGGTTTTACAAAGCCCACAACAAATAACCAACAATCCCAAAGGTCCAAAACAATCAACCAAGGGCTTGACAAGGTGGCATTACTCATTCCTTCAAATCATATGGTGAACCTATTACTTTATCATCACTGCATACGGGACTTCATCCCTCTTGTGGTTGTGTCCTTCTTCAAGGAAGGTCATGTACCATCAAGTTTTACACCAAGGTCAGAGACCAAGGATCAACCCATGCCCTAGGCATGGTTACCCTGGTTACAAACCAGGGGCCCTAGACATATCTAGGGTCTTCAAATGCTTGGTCCTAGACCAAGACTTCCATGCTCCAGGCATGGTTACCCTGGTTACAAACCAGGGGGCCCTGGTTACAAACCAGGGGCCCTAGACATATCTAGGGTCTTCAAGACTCCCATGCCCCAGTCATGGTTACCCTGGTTACAAACCAGGGGCCCTAGACATATCTAGGGTCTTCATCAATATTGGTCCCAGACCACATACCCCAGGAGTGCACTGGGGGCCCTAGATCTTGTCTAGGGTCTTAGCCATCCTCCAGGAGAATGGCTCTCGCTGCTGCATGTAAATTTAACACTACCAAAACAAGAATGCAGGGAGGATGCTACACTTGAAGCACCAGCTTCGGATTATTAAGATGATGAGTGAAGACACAGTGGTCAACTCTCTTATGAAGATTACTCAAATCTGATATCAACTTCCAACTATTGGTGAGATAGTGCAGGATACCAAGTTGGTGAATGTGGCCTTGAGAGGTCTTCCCAAGTCTTGGGAACCATTCGTGCAAGGGATATGTGCATGAGAGACATTGCCTACTTTTGATAGGATATGGACTGATTGTATCCAGGAGGAGACTCGGTTGGTGTCCAGGGAGAATATGGATGGTATGGTGAAGAGTAGCAGAGATGAGAATCGGGCCCTTGCAACCTGCACTAGGAGGGGAAGAAGAGGTTCTCCAAACATAAGAGGTCTGCTAGGAAGAAGAGCTTCTCCTAAGAGAGAAGCATCCCCAAAGTTGAGACAAAAGAAAGATCTCAGCAAGATTAGATGCTTTGAGTGCCATGACTTTGGCCACTACACTTCATAGTGTCCACTCTGTAGGGGAAGAGGAAGAAGGCAATAGGCATCAACATCAGAGGTTGATAACATTGTAGACATGTTTGAGAGGGAGATCTTGTTGGTCTCTAGCCTTTCAGGTACAGTCTCTAGCAGGGAGACTTAGTTGGTGGACAACGGAGCATCTTTCTATATGATAGGTGCAAGAGAGTTGTTTGACACTCTCATAGAGACTGGCTTTGACTTATATATGGAGCTTAGTATGGGAGCCAAGCATTCAGTATGAGGATCCAGTACAATATCCTTTAGATTGGATTCAGGAGAGATATTGAGGATGTCGAATGTGTTTTGGGTGCTAGAACTCACGAGGAGTGTCCAATTAGTCTCGGAGATTGAGAGGAAGGGCTATCATGTATTGTTTTGAGATGAATAGGTATTTATTGTGCCCATACTGTCTAGCTTCAGATCAACAATGGTTCTTGGAGTTAGGGAGGGAAACCTATATAGACTGAGGGGCCAGCCTTTGAGTGTTGTGGCCATGAGGAACAAAGAGACAAAGAAGGAAGAGAAGGTAGCTCCACCAGTGATGAGGTAGATGGCCCCACCAGTACCATAGGCTTAGAGGGAGAAGGTGGCTCCACGAGTAGTGAGGAAGGTGGCATCACCAACAGTATCGGCCTAGAGGGAGTCAACCCTCAAGATCCAGGAGGGAGAAGCAACCTCCCAAGACTATGCAAAGGACAATGGACAGGGGGCAGATGGCCCCATAGGTTATGCAGACTCGAAG
Source organism: Picea abies (assembly GCA_900067695.1). Taxonomy (NCBI): domain Eukaryota; kingdom Viridiplantae; phylum Streptophyta; class Pinopsida; order Pinales; family Pinaceae; genus Picea; species Picea abies. Next base: position 8,573 of record CBVK0101271652.1, on the reverse strand, counting down.
GGAGTCAGGTTTCAGAAGGAGCATGCGAACTCAAAGTGAGCCCGATCTCAAGGAGAGTCAGTTGGCTCAGAGGGAGAGATGGTCATCCAAAGGGAGTTCACCCTTAGGTTTAGATGGGAGAGAGACATCTTCCAGGACTAGAAAACGGTTTCATGGGTTGAGGAGGTCAGACAAGAGATGCAAGAGAAGGAGGCTTCTGAGAGTTGTGTACCTTCCATGGAGGATCCAGTTGATTCAACAGGTTTTGCTACAATGATAGAGGCAACAACTAGTCAGGAAATAGGATTTGCTTCAGTCATAGAGGGAGTATCTAGTCAGGTAGATTGGATAGCAACATTTGCTTCAATGATAGAGGATGAAACCAGTCAAACATATTTTTCCTCACTGACCGAGGATGCGACTTGTCAGACAGATTTTGCCTCAGTGACCGAGGATGTGGCCAGTCAAAAAAACTGGACAACAAGATGTGCTCTAGTGACTGAGGATGCATCCAGTCAGACAAACATGACAATGGGACTTATTCTAGTGACAGAGTTCACAGACCCATTTTCCATAGTGACAAAGGGATTACCTAGTCAGGATTGGAGTGTAGATGAGGTGGCAGATTCAAAGCTATTTTTACTATGTGTGACAATGGTGCATCTAGATCTTGGAGGATGGGATACCTCGCTCGCTAAGAGGGAGTGTTGATTTTGTAGCTTCATAAGGTATTCCCACTAGAGGCCAATGTGCTAGGAGTGTGGGAATTTTCGTTGGCACCAATTTTTCTTTCGTTTCATCAAAATCAGCCTAGAAATGAGGCTAGGGCCTCATGGGCAAGATGTTGGGTCTTATGGGCTTGTGATGGGATTCCACACCCACAAGAGGAGATAAAAATATTTTGATTTAATGTTGACTTGTGAAAGGGCTATTTGACACACCCTTTTGGACTTGTATAAATAAAGGTCAATTCATTATGACATTAGATCATTGTGCAAGTATGGAGATAGCATAAGTGAGGTGCACTTGTGCTAGGAGCTTGGAAATTCCAACAAGGAAAAATATGAAATTATGAGGCAAATTTGACTTAAGGTTTGAGGAGAAATTTTTTGCTTCTAATCTAGCCAAGGAAGGCTTCTTCCCAGCAAAGGAGACACACACGTATGAGGTCACACATGTGAGGGAGAAAGGGAGAGAATAGTCGCATGTGTGACAGAGATCACAACCACACGTGTCAGGATAGACTGCACGTGTGAGAAGGTACAGTACGGACATGCCATATTGTACAGACATATTCGCACGTGTGAGGTGGAAGTAGCAACAGATCCACGTGGCAACAGGTTCACACATGTGAGATAGACAAGACAACTCGCACGTGTGATTTTTCTAGCAGATTTTGCAGTACGTACAAGATGACGTCAACAGGCGTACGACTGACATCAAGTGGTCGTACAGTGTTAGAACCTAAGCATATTGCAAGCAAAAAAAATTTGGGTTTTTTTTGTTGAGTACAATTTTTTTTATTTTACTTTTTTTTAGGAGGACAAGGTTGTTCTGAATTTTGGTCAAAGTGTGTTGACTAGGGAGGGTTGGTTCTGCCCTCAGATTTTCTGAATTGGATAAAGTTTACAAAACAGAAATTTGTCTCAGTTGTGTTGATGATTCATCTATGATCTTTTGTGTTTCCACTGCATATATTTTTTGTCATAATTTTCAGCATGAAATTGTTTAGTGATAACAGCTAGGGTATTACTGTTAACACACTAGGTAGCAATTTCTAGATCTAATAATTGGTCACATACAACGCATGTGGAAATTGACATTGTGAACATGGTAAACACTAAAGTGTGATATAATAACACTTTGTAACATTAATGATTTTTCTGTCTACATCATCGTACCTTGGGGGACATAATTATCCTTTAGAAGTGTTGCTAGGTCTCGAGTCAGGTTGTACTACTAGGGATCTGGTTAAAGTAGCATGTTTTGTATCCTAATTGTACTTAACACTTTCCATTTTTCCCTTTTCAATTCCATTCCATTCACAAAAAGTTATTCCCACTCATGGTTAACTTGTCAATTGTCATTCAGAAAGGTCCAACAACTAAATGAAGACCCATGTAAACACCTAAGTCAAATAAAATCCAAAAATGCTAGAGGTGAAGAACATGAATAAGTTAAAAGTTAAAAAATAATAATGTTAGAGCTATACCACCTCATTAAAAGGCCTTTAGCCCTGAGTCATATGTTTAATAATGCATATCTAAAGAAAGGACTAGAAAATAAAAAAAATTTATAAAAAAAATACAAAGAAAAGGGGTAGTAAAACAAAGTCTCGAGGTGGTAACTCTAAGCAAAAGCTCCATCTTAAAGGCTTACATGTGAAATTATTGAAGATTCCTAGCTCTTCAAAGCTAGTTGGACAAGACATAATACCTTCACACCATGATATATGACTTTGAAAGTAAATGCACGAAGTTTCCCCTTCCCCTTCCATAAGTTATCCATCATATCACCTACCCCTATCTTAGTAACCTAGAAAATACCTCGTCTTAGGATTTGTCACATGTATAAAGGCTAAGGTTGTTCCCCCATGGTAAAACTTAGGAAAATTCTAAAATTAATTTATATTATAATGTTGCTAGAAGAGATTCGTGTACTCACCTTGGGATCCATGACATTGCATTGGGATATGTGGTATTGCCTTGGGATCTATGTACCTATATACAATCATATATATCTACATTGGAATCCATGTCATTTTCATTGGGATTCATGTACTTCATTGGGATGTGTGTCACTACATTGGGATTTGTAATAGTGCATTGGATGATGACAGGGACTCCACGTCATCATGCATGCCACCTAGACAACCTCATGAGGGAACACTTGCCTTATTGGAGGAATATTCTCACATGTGTGGGTGGTTAAGGTGGTTATGAGGTGATTTTAGCACATATTTTTAGAGTGGCCAACTTCAGGGGTAGTTGTCTTTTGACAAAGTGCCTAGAATTCCACTAAATCAATGTCATTAGGTGCAGAATGGTCGCAAGATTCCCAAAATGGGGTTATAATAAAAGATCGGGAAAAAATTAACTTAGTTATGATGCTATTGAAATATGCCACAAAAAAATTATCGTCGCATTTGACCACTCAACGTCCTACTTCTTGGAGCCACACATGTGAATCGTTAGAACAAGTGGAGGGCGCATTTTCTCTCTCTTGGCCACACATGTGGGTGGTTAGAATCATTCATGAAAGTACTATTTTAACATTTTCGTTAAGAGGCATGTTATCCCATAGCCTAGGGATAACTAAGGAGATTATGTCTCGAGGCCCACAGGTACTAGACATGGAGTATTGAAACCCATATTGACTTGAGCCTGGCCTTGGAGGGCCCATCTTTCTTCTCCAACGCCTTCACCTTGTCAACAGCAGCAACATCCATCCCATTGGCCTGGTCCTTTAACAGCAGTGGGTCTTGCTCCATGAGGTAATGAGTTTGGGTATCATGGTATGTGTCACTCTAATCCTCAAAACATTTGAATATGTGCATTTAATTCCTTTTACTTCTTATGTGTGCTTGGACCTTATGCCTTTCCACTTGTCCACACCTGGGGGGAATGACAGGATGCCCTAGCAAGCTGGTTCCCATAGGGTTTGAGTTGCCACTGGGTGGGTTCATGAAAGGTCATTGTCCATTCCCATCATACTTATCACTTTTCATCTTTTTCCCTCTCATCCATCCCCGACATTGGTTCGGGCATTGTGTTTGCCAAGCTAGCAAAGGGTTGTACCTTACCTTGTGGGAAGAAGGGGCTAAAGGCCCAGAGGGTAAAAGTAGTTGGCAAAATATAAAAGCCAAAAGAACAAAACCTTCAGATGCTTCGCCCAAGGATCACCGAGAAATCACTAAAGGGCTTCTCAGCAAGAAACAGAGGGACCCATAAAATAATAAAATCAAGACCTAGTTGGAGGATAAGGGGTCTCATCACAAGCCATCCTATAAAGTCCATGGGCATGTAGCAGTATGACACTACCATTCAACTGGTCACCACGCCAGGGTAGTGGCTCTTGGTGACATAGCCAAGAGAAAGGGGGTCTTATCACGAGCCAGCCTTCTCATCTCCGTGAAATGCTTGTGGGTAACATTGTCACCATCGGTCACCACGCCAGGGCAGTGTCCCCTAACTAGTCTCTTGAAAGAAAAAGCAATAAGACAAAAGATAAAAGGCATTGAATGGGCTTGGAAACATTTGCCTCCATGGCAAGGTGCAGCTCACCCTCTTTAGAGGCACCCACAGGTAAGCCATACATTCCCCTGTCATCACTGCACCCATTGCCCAAACATCCCTACACCACCTCATCCACTTACATGGCCTAGATTTGTCAAATGAGAATTAGCCCAGTAGGACGTCCTGACACCCTCGCCAAACCTGGCTTGTAGAATAGCATAACGCCTTTGAGCACTTGTCTCAGAAAGGGGGTTTTATGCACATGTTTGGATAGCTTCATTATTAGATGTGATTGGCATTGCTTTGATCCATGTAACTTATGAGCCAATGGAGGGCGTACTTGTTGTTGTTCCAGGGCCACACTCGACAGACAGGTAAACATGGGGAGATGATTAGTTCGGACCTCCATAGGGCTAAAATCCCACCAGATGGATGTTGAGACCCCAGCTAGGGGCAGAGATAGGTCAGAGGCTTGCACCTGAGAGAGAGGAGGGCGTTCCACCAGAGACAGCCTAGCAAGCCTAGACCAAAGGGGGTCTTGCCCTCCCACTATGATGTTGGCCTTGGAAGGCCCATGACTCCACCTCTATGACCCTTCATGTCACCCAGTGTTTGATAGACACTTTGGAGATAGTTGTGTGCCAAGTGGCACGTGTGGCTTGATCCAGAGGCCTTGGGAGGCCTAACGTTTTGCTCCTAGAGGCCAATGTTTCACCAGAGAGGCCTATCGTCACCCTAAAGGGGCATGACATCACCTAGTTTGCCTGATTTAGGGTTTAAATTGTCATTTGTATGAAAAAAACTGGATATTCATGTAAACTGGCCATGTCGGCCTTTTTGACTTAATCCTGGTCATTGTAATTGTATAAATAAGGGAAACATCACTCTTATTTTAATCATCTTTCACTCACACAAGTGTGAGGTTTGAAATTTGCACCCTTATTAGGGTTACTTGGCTGAAATTTAGTGCACACTTCTTGAAGGAGACTTATTTTTGGACTATTTTGGCATTTTTCTTGGTGGAAGTGTTCAACTAGGCTATTTTCTAGATGATTCTTGGTGAATGTAAGTAAATTTTCTGCAATTCTTCTTCATTGAATGGTTATGGTTGTATTTATCTTGCATTAATACTAAGACTATGAAATTGCTAGTTTAAAACCCTAGGAGGCTAAAGCACATGTTATTGTCCTTGCCTTAATAACTTCCACCTACTAGATTATGCCAGAAAATTGATTTTCTTGAAGCTTTTTGCTAAGGGCCTTGCCATTGCAACACCCTATCACCTTTTGCTTCATCTAAGTCGTCATCTTTTCATCTTTGAGCTAAAGAAGGAGGAAAACTACTAGGGCCTAGGGTTACCTACTTCTTAGTAGCCATTTTTCCCCTAGGGTTTGGTAATTGAAGCCTTGGTCTACCAACACTTCAATTATTGACCCCTCTTGTCTCTAGTTCTCTTACTATCATTTGTTCCTTCAAGATTTTTCGCTGCCTAAAAGGACTCCATTTACCCTAAAAAACATTGATCTAAGCCTTACAATTGAGTGATTGACAAAAACTACTATCAAAACCTTTACCTAAAGCTCTCTACTAACTACTCCTAACCTTAGAATAGTCTAATCTACTAACCTATTTGTTGTTGTTACTAAAGTAAGCTACAGCCATTTATTGCAACACTAAAAGCACCTAAAAACAATTGTAAAGTTGATTTATACACTACCTTATTTGCTTCTGACAAATGCTAGTACTTTGGTATTAATGAGTAATTATTTGTGGTCATTATGAAGCCATTTCAAGGCTTGTATTGTGAAGCAATTATCTTATAAACATTGTTGCTATAAAATTCGGTTTTCTTCATCATATATCAACTATTTCTTTTATTGATAAAATCCATGGTTTTATGAAGTACTAACAGCAAGTTGTACTTGCAAAAGATATATTTTCTTGTTGCTTTGTTCTAGGAAGGTACATCTTAATACTTCTCTACTTTATTGGTTAAAACCCTGGGACTTTCTGATCAGTGTGACTTGTGAGAGGGGATATTTTCATAGACACTTTAACCTTCTCCTTCTCAAACCCCCAGGTCACAGGGGATGTCTCCCCTAGGCCATCAACCCTAATTAGAAAGAGGTATCATGTTGAGGTGACAGTGATAGGATAACCTCTCGTTACGCCAATTTTCCTTTCCTTAACCTTTTCCTTTGGAATAAGTACAAATTCAGCAATAACATTTTGGCGTCGTTGTCGGGGAACACTAAGTCAATTCTCCTCAAAGACAACACTTTTCAGTAAGTCGTTCCTTAAAAATCCTTTACTTTTCAAAGCTTACCCGGTGACTCCACTAAGGGTGATCCCCTCATCCCTTTGATAATTTCAATAAAAATTATCTGGCGAGTCCACTGATGGCAAAGCCAACCATGACCTCTCAATGGGACCTAAGAAATTTCAAACCCTTGGACATGAGTAAAATCACAGGATACCCTAGGAAAATGCCCCCTAAGTACAAAAATTGGCTCCCTAGATTCACTGGTAGTGATGGGGAGAGAGTTGACTATCACATGGTTGATTTTTGAGCTTTCTTTCAACTCCACCCTATCAGTGATGATGCTGAAGATTTGGAAATGAAACTCTTATATGACACTCTCCATGGCAATGCTAGGAAGTGGTATCACAAGCTCCCTGATGCCAGCATCACATCTATGTTCCAAATGGAAGAAACCTTTCTCAAAAGATGGGGTATTAAGTTGGAAGACATCCCAATACTACTAAAAAGACTCAAGCATATAAAACAAACTGAGATTGAAACTATCAAACAGTTCCAGGATAGGTTTGAGGACCTACTATTTCGAATTCCTAGAAGCCATCACCATGAAGACAAGTACAGTGTTTATCTCTATACCAATGCACTCTTAGTGCATCTAGGGTTTCCCCTTAGTAAAAAGGGCCCAAGAACGCTCCATGAAGCTCATGACATGGCTAAAAGAACCGAGGAAAATATCTCCTTGTCCCAGGAAAGACACCTCTTTACCCCAAACACTCTTAGTTTGGAGAGATTAGTTTCCCTTGAGACCTTTACTGTTGATTTCCAAGAAGAAGGGGAACAAACCATCGAGGATCTTGATGAGGCTTTCCAATCCCACCAGGAAGAGCAAAGGATTACTCATTCTTCTGCCAAGAATAATGAAGACGTGGTTGAGGAGATGGAACCTGAGGATATCAAACACGATGATGAAGTATTGATGTATCCTCCTCCCTCTGATGAAGCCATCCAAAATCCAATTTTTCCTACACAATAAGAAAAGGATGAGGTTAGTCACTTTCCTTTCCAAGATTTTGATAATACCTTATTCTATGATTCAAAGAGTGAAGGAGAAATGGAATCCTCGGGAAAGGTAGATCATCCTTGTTGTACAGTTGAAGATGTAGGGGCAAATCATGAGGACGAAACAATGATGCATGTTGTTTCATTTGATGAAGTCACCCAAGTCCTTGAAGCTCCTACACAAGAAAAAATAAACACGGTGAGTTACCTTCCTTTCCAAAATTTTGATGATTCTTTATTTTATGATTTGGAAAGTGAAGAAGTGTTAGATGAGCCCTTCGATGCTTTAAATCCTTCATGTTATGATAAAGATAGTGACATTGTTGATAATATTGATGAGTGATAAAGATAGTGACATTGTTGATAATATTGATGAGTTCATACATGTTGGAAGGCATAAGTGGGATGTGATTGGTTCTAGTAAGGATCCCATTTACGACATTGAAAGTCATCTCCAAAATTCGCCTTTGCAACTATCATATGAGGTTACTAATTTTGACAAGTGGCAACAAGTAGATGATATAATTACAGATACTTTCCAAACACCCACGGATGACCTAGTCCTATATTCTCCTGATGATTTTCGGTCATACCTTGAGGATTTTGATGAGTACTCCTCTAAGCGTTTGGATTTCTTCCATGAAGAAGATTATCAACCACCGTTGTACTCAGATCTTGATAGAGGCAAGGACATCATTTGCCCAGAGAAGGATCCTTGTGATAATGTTTTCCATCCTCCTTCGACTATTTTGTCTTGTTGTGTCATTAAAGGTATGGTCGGGAAGTATGTCCTTTGTCTTAAGTTTCCTCTGAGGCAAACCCTAGAATTCAAAGGTAGGTTGAATACCTCAAGAAGAAGTCTGTAATCACAGTCTTCCAACTTCCCCTTAAGAAATTGTCAGTCATCCTTTAGGTTCTTGCTAGTCCCTTCCCAGGCCTCAGATGGTGAAGACGTCTGAGGTAGCCAACCTTCAGACTCTTTGAGTCAGTCTTTTAAACCTTTGACTTTTCATGATCCCTTTCTGGTGAGATCGGAAGAG